>CM067311.1:16549198-16728843 GCA_034231615.1 Meghimatium bilineatum | reverse complement strand
ACCCATTCATTGGCGTTTGGTAAAGCAAGAAGACCTAATCCAACTCTAATGTCAAGCCTTCCTAAACCGGAAATATGCTCGCGAAGAGAAAGGGTTCCGTAACTCGATGCGCTCAGGCACAAAATGGACAACGATTTAGCCCTGGCCCAACTCTACTGTCAGGTTTTCCTACACCGGAAATAAAATTGAAGAGAGAAAGGGTTCAGTACCTGATGAGCTCAGGCGCTATTGGGACAAGGACGCTCAGCTCGAGAACGCCTTGCTCTCAAACGCGTGGTCTGAGACTCGAACTTGGACAAGGGGTACACGATATCGGTGAATGACACGCTAAGAGGGCGAAAGAGCCAGGGTCCAACTCCTCTGTTGAGTTCTTCCCTTAAGAAACCAGGTTCACGAAGGAGAAACGGTTCAGTACCCAATGGGCACAGGCACAGCACGTCCAATTACACGAGGCAAGTTCATAGACAGTGGAACACCTCGTTCGAGTCAGACGAGAGCAAAAAAATCGTCTGGGCGAAGAGTCTCCACTACGCGTGCCTGGAGACAGATATAGAGGCTGTCACAGGCTAAGGGTAGCCCACCCGAATTGTCAAGGCATGCCGAAATCGGATGTGCTAGGTCTACAAGGCGCATAACGGTGGCACAACGTAATCACGCTCCCGGCGGAAATCGCACGGATATCCGTGATGGTTACAATGGAGCGAACGAAAAACAAACAAACCATTAATGTTATGAATATAATTCTTACAGCTGACGGGAATGGAACCAGGTCTGTTCTAGCAGCACCGAATCGCTATGCAACGCAAGTAAACAGGTTTTCCGTACTTGACCAACCACATCCCCAAAAAAAGATGTGGCGTGGTCAAGACTTTCATCCTGTGCACTCAAGTCAATGAGAACAGACCAATCGAAACAAGGACTATTACAACATCAACGAACATCCCGTACAAGTATTAAAGTATCCTCAGGAACACAAACACAGAACATGCATGATTCCCGTCAGCTGTAAGAATTATTTTCATTTATTCTCATACTTCCTACTTGAATTTATATGTTATGAATAGAAGATTTGTTGATTACTGGATAACTGAAGGTGTAGATATTCTGGGTTTTTTTTCCACATCAGAAGTATAGAATTACTCAGAAAGTAGACACATGAAACTATGTGTCACTCTTGAAAAAATCCTTGGTAGACATAATTATGCATAAATAATAGTGAAATGAATGAATGAAAATAAAAGAATACGTTACAATTTATTAAAAAGAAATATATTCAAATCACAGGACCATATACATATATATGTTAAATTGCGTGATAAAATGTATGAAATAATTTAATTGAAATACTCCGGCTGTCGGGATATGTTAGTGAATGAATGTTTGACCAAGTAGTCATTTATAATTTTCAGTGCATGTAAATGTGATGAAGAATTCAGGTCGAAAAGCAAGAAATATAGTTCATTGACACAGTTTTCTTCCACGCATGTAAGGTAGCACACTAGTAAAAACTGGATAGAAAACTGCAAACTTGATCAAAATCAGCAGTCATAAAATCCATTTTTAATGCGCAACTAAAGTGTACTTTTAGGATTATCTTCTCAATTCCTTTTGATGAAGATATCGCAGCACAGCTGTAAACCATGATACAGTGCATTTCGTTCTCCGGACATCCTGCTAATATGCAGTAGTTAGAGAAAGTAACATAAAAGAAGGACTAACCCTTTCACCACGTAAACCAAATGTTATTCAAAATTACATTAAAGAGACTAAATGTGTGACAAAAACGAATTAATTTTGTTCTAAAAATCGGAATTAATGTCTTAGATTTAATCAAACAAACTCTAAAAACTATGTCTCGGTTAGCACAGACGTCAAGAAAAGCAGATGCTTAAAAGAAGTTAAATCATTACTCGGTTCCAAGTGGAAAATATTGATTTTACTCGTACGTTAATAGTCGAGCTGTTGGGCAGCAATTGTAATTTAGATATTGCTGATCAGGTAACAGCTATGGTATTTTGAAGAATATTCGTCAACAGTGTTCGGATGATAAGGTAACAGCTATGGTATTTTGAAAAATTCTTGAGACTAACGGGAACCGACCAGTCCGTTCAACGGCACCAAATCGCCTAGCAACTATGAACACGCGCTCTTCCGTACTTGACTAACCGCAACTCCAAAAAAGATGCGATTTCATCATAGTCAAGTACGGAAGAGCGCGTGTTCAATAGTTGCTATGCGATTTGGTGCCGTTGAACGGACTGGTTCGGTTCCCATTAGTCTCAAGAATTTTTTTTAATTGTCCTCTGGCTTCCTACTTATATTTACTGGTATTTTGAAGAATATTCGTCAACAGTCTTCGGATGGTAAGGTAACAGCTATGGTATTTTGAAGAGTATTCGTCAACAGTTTTCGGTCAATAGTGGTTGAAGTATTATTTGAAATGTGTTAGTTTAAGTTGATGAAGTAATAAAAATGAACAAAAATAGGTATGTGTTACCAAAAATAAGTCATAAAACAACCTAACAACGAGACACAGTGACAGACAACGAGACACAGTGACAGACAACGAGACACAGTGACAGACAACGAGACACAGTGACAGACAACGAGACACAGTGACAGACGACGTTTCGACTTATTTTGGTAATACCTATACATATTTTTGTGCATTATGATATTCGCCCTGTGTTACCCCAGCCACCCATTTCCTGTTTAGAACCCGATACTTGAACTGTTATCCCTAGATGAAGTAATGTTTGAACTGCGTCTAGCCCAAGTAACACTTTGCATAACTTCAGTACAAACACTGAACGTATTAGTTACCAACGCCGAAGTCGGATTGTCAGAAATAAAATGGCTACACAACGCATTTCCGTTCTCTGGACTACATTATTTTGGAAATCTAGTAGAGTCATTGTCCTGCTACAAGCGAGATCCTGTGGGAGTTTGAGACGAACGCACACAAAACAAAAAACTTGCAGAAGAGTGATGTTGAAAGTTCCCAGTGATATTGGCATGATATGAACATATCGGGGGGGGGGGGGGGTCCTTCCATACAGCGTAGACGGGAGGAATGCATTAGGTAATATGTGGACATAAAGGAAATTACACCAGGAAATTACACCAGACTAATTATACAAAATATAAAGCAAGGAATATTTAACTTAATTGTAAAATCGGTGTTATTGTATGGCTCACTTTTGGTACAACATAAGTGACAAACAGAAAAGTATAAATTTATTATTGAATGTCTGTCTCTCCCGTGTGTTGCCAGGCCCGAAAGGGTAGCAAAGAATAGCAACACTGTTTACCATCCACGCATGTCGTAAAAGGTGACCAAGGAAGTTATGGGATGGAGTTGGCTGTCCCATCCCATATAGGGTCAGTCACCCAAAGCCATGCTGAAGTCGGATGTGTCAGGCCGAAATGCGCAGATATCGCAGCAATGCTGTAAACCATGAAACAACGCATTCCGTTCTCCGGACTACATCCTGCTAATCTGCAGGAGTTTGAGAACGAACACAGAAGAAGAAGAAGAAGAATGTCTGTTCAGGGTAGAAGACTTGAAATGTTATAAGATCTCGTGCAAAGAACTAAACAAGCTACAGTGAATGAAGAACTATGGAAACAACACGATATGCATTCAGAATATCAACAGAAAGCATTGTAAGACAGGTGTTGTTAAGGAACTTACAGGGAACAAGGAAAGAGAGAAAAGTAAGAAGTACCTGAAGGAAAGAATTATATGCAGGGGTCCCAAGGCAAGGTAGAAGATAGAAAGAGCTGGAAGCAATAATGATAGGACAAGATGGCGGAGGTTTGATGGAGACGTGTGCTCCGTGGGGAGCTAGAATGTGTACAAAATATATAGATAGAAGAGATTATGCATTCGTGGCGTGCCTGTAAATCTATACGGGTCAGTGGATTGATCAATATTTTTTTATGTGATAAAACAATAATAGCTCAACAAGACTAACTGTTGCACAATAATAATACACATTACAAAGAACAGCAGCTAGGATCAATAGTGCGTCACCTATTTATGTTATGACAGTTTATCATCCACTGTGTTCTTAGAATATAGAGACTAATATGTTCTTGGACGACAGTCTTCGGGGTGGAAACGGTAGATATAAATTTGGCCTTAGATCATCTACGTCTATCTCGTACGAAGTGTTCCACTGTTAGAACACTCGTCCGGTGTAATTGGACGTTCAATTGCCCCCATGTTCCAGCTGATATATAGCCCTTTATATCATCTGATATCCTGATTCAGGTGTAAGAAATACTTGACAGTAGAATTGGACTACATTACTCTCTCGTAGCCGAAGTTTCGTTTACCGACACATGAACACATTTTCTTCGGACTGTATTGATTTGATTTTATGCCATTTTCTTTTACACATCACTTGTTTATGAAAGATACCTAAACGCTTGCTCTCGACCATAAACGTTGATTTCGTTGCCACTTTCGTATTCTGATGTCTAAGTGTAATATCGCACTAGCACTCAGCGTTGTCGTTTAATGATGTTTTATCACTTTAGACATTTTTCTCACTGAACCCACATACTATATTTCGGCCAGCCTCTAGACCGGGTAGTAGTTTTCGGTGTTTCAGTGTATTTCTGATGGAATATATGATTTCTACATCTGAATGTGATAGATTAGAAACCGGTTTAACCATTTAGAAACTCAGAAACAACGCTGTGACAGATATAGCAAATCGACAGCGATGAAACACACTGCTCATAGAAAATGAAGAGTTCTCAGGAGACGACTAAACGTAGGTTATAAAGCCAGAGGCAGATCATGTAAAAAATGGATCACAGAAATCACAGAAGCCACTGTAACAAGCTTACAAACAGCGCACAAGAAGGCCATCTCCAGATAACTCTTTCACCCCTGTCGCCGCAGGGCAAACAAGGGCCACAGCGTATACATAGACTCACTGATCTCTCAATCGTGAACCAGTGGTGTTAACAATCTGGTTGTCTTGGTCGGCCATTGTTGCCTTGTACTGTACTGCGACAGTTGTGTAGGCTGTGTAGACCAAAAGATACGGACCAGATACACGTGGAATACATTCTCATTCCTTCTAAGTGTATCAATGGTTGGTTGGTTGCTGATCCAGTGGTTCATGTGCTCATGCCCTTTGACCCAATGCCATTGTATGATATATGCATGTGTTTGTGAGCTGTTGTTTTGTTCCATATAATGTGTTCCATTTATCTGGCCCTGGAGGGAGAGTGTATCAATCAATCACAAAGCTTTGTAAGGTGATTCACATGAGCTTCGAAAATGTTACTTGATATACCACGAGATGGTGCTTTTACAGTCTTGGTTATCTGCTGTCATGTGACGTATTCCTTCCAGAACGTTGTCTTCCCAATGAACTCTCTGAACCTCTCTCTGTCGTGGGCGATGTGGCTTGCATTTTCTAGCGATGTATTCATGTTATCTTTAATGTCGTCAGTCCATCGTCTTTTTGGTCTGCCCTTTCTCCTCTTCCCAGGTACTCTTCCCTCCATTATTTGTCTTTCTAAACAGTTGTGTCTCTTTATATGACCAAACAGGCGTAGTTTTCTTTTTGTTATTGTGTTTAGTAACCAACTCTCTGGAATATTCAGTGTGTTTATAATATCTGCTAGTTATCTGCTAGCACTTATAATCGAAGGAGATCAGTGATAAACTCATTACATCCCAATCGCTCATCACTTTTCTTATCCTCCTTTTTGTTGCCATTCTTCCACTTCTTCCCTCTCCTTCTTCGACGTCTTTCCTCATCCCCCAAATCTTCTTCCACTGTTTATCATCAATAACATGTCAAAAACATCAATATTTTATCACAAATTTCATTTATCCACATATTTCATTTATCCACATATTTCATTTATCCAAATATTTAATTTATCCAAATATGTCATTTACCTACATATTTCTTTATATGTCAATTGTCCACATATTTCATTTATCCTCATATTTCATTTATCCACATATTTCATTTATATTTTATTCTTCGACATATTTCATTTATATACATATTTCATTTATCCACATATTTCATTTATATTTCATGTATCTACATATTTCAATTATATTTCATTTATCTACTTATTTCATTCATATTTTATTTAACTACATATTTCATTTATATTTCAATTATCTACATATTTCATTTATATTTAATTTATCTACATATTTCATTTATATTTCATTTATCCACATATTTCATTTATCCACATATTTCATTTATCCACATATTTGATTTATCCACATATTTCATTTATCCACATATTTCATTTATCCACATATTTCATTTATCCATATATTTCGTTTATCACTACAACATAACTTTTTTATTTAATTACTTAATTCTGCATATTTCATTTTCGTCCTGTCATGGTATGTTTTTTCCGTTTTAACAAATTGTAAAGAAAGACATTTTCTATCGCGATTCTTACAAGTGCACACAGCTACATAACAAAAAGTGAAATTACTTCTCTATTCTTATATTCATTACTATAACTTCTTATGTTACTGTGGCAACGGTTTATTTACACAGGAAAATCCTCGTAAGGAAAGATTATCCTCAATTTAAATATACAATAATTTTCCATTAATGTCTCATTAAAGTGCCTAGTTACACACTCGACATAACAAAAGTGTCAATTCTGTTGAGAAAGAATCATATCATCGATTCAGTAATTACACTCAGTTTTGATATTATAAATGACATTTCAAATATAAATGCTGTTCAATTTTAGGCAGTTATTTATTGATGGAAATATATAGTCTTACAGTTTCCCCTGGTGGATTACAGGGCACTCACAAATCAAGGCATGAGATGGCAGACCATCAAGCAGAAACTGGAAATAACTGTCAACAAAAACAGATAAAAGGTTAAGAATCATTTCTGGTAGAAATAATTCCATCTTAAGCTCCATAAACATGGAATGTAACTTAACTCATCCATAATGCAAAAAAAAAATTGTTACCTGCAAGCTTGAAAGAGAGGTACAATCAATCATTTTTATATTGAGAACAGATCACAACAGACTCAAAGAACACATGTACAAAGAACATATCACAACAGACTCAAACAACACATGTACAGAGAACATATCACAACAGACTCAACACATGTACAGAGAATTTGGAGTTGGCGAAACGGGACATATGCCCATGTGGACAATTTCTAGAAAACACAAAACATATCCTGCAGAACTGCACACAGTACCACACTACAATAAGAAAAATATAACCATCTGAAACAAATCTGATGGACAAGCTTTACTGCCCTATTTCGGGACTGCTGACCACAGTGCAATTCATTGATGACATATTCATCAGTGTGACTTCTGCTTGAGAACAAGGAAGAAGAAAACATTTACCATATTTTTGTGAAATTCAATAACATCAATTTATTGTGTGTTTTCTATTTTTTCTTCTCCATCATTCTGCAGGTCAGTCATCAGGTTATGAGATATGAGTGCATGTCAGTCATCAGGTTATGAGATATGAGTGCAGGTCAGTCATCAGGTTATGAGATATGAGTGCAGGTCAGTCATCAGGTTATGAGATATGAGTGCAGGTCAGTCATCAGGTTATGAGATATGAGTGCAGATCATCATCAGGTTATGAGATATGAGTGCAAATCATCATCAGGTTATGAGATATGAGTGCAGGTCAGTCATCAGGTTATGATATATGAGTGCAGGTCATCATCAGGTTATGAGATATGAGTGCAAATCATCATCAGGTTATGAGATATGAGTGCAGGTCAGTCATCAGGTTATGAGATATGAGTGATAGTCATCATCAGGTTATGAGATATGAGTGCAGGTCAGTTATAATTTTATGAGATATGAGTGCAGGTCAGTCATCAAGTTATGAGATATGAGTACAGGTCATCATCAGGTTATGAGATATCAGTGCAGGTCAGTTATAATTTTATGAGATATTAGTGCAGGTTAGTCATCAGGTTATGAGATATGAATGCAGGTTAGTCATCAGGTTATGAGATATGAATGCAGATCATCATCAGGTTATGAGATATGAGTGCAGGTTAGTCATCAGGTTATGAGATATGAATGCAGATCATCATCAGGTTATGAGATATGAGTGCAGGTCATCATCAGGTTATGAGATATGAGTGCAGGTCAGTCATCAAGTTATGAGATATGAATGCAGATCATCATCAGGTTATGAGATATGAGTGCAGGTCATCATCAGGACAAAACAGACATGTCTTCGGATAACAGTGTCAATAAACTCTTCCTAGTGTAGCTGCTCACAGTTTCATTTCGGTGTTGCCGTTCATTCTTTCGTATATCTATTATGATTCTCTTTCCGAGAAGTTCCAATCTTAATACCAATCTCTTACAATCTTCTTCTTCTTCTTCTTCTGCGTTCGTTCTCAAACTCCTGCAGATTAGCAGGGCGCAGTCCAGAGAACGGAATGCGTTGTGTCATGGTTTACAGCATTGCTGCGATAGCTGCGCCTTTCGGCCTGACACATCCGACTTCAGCATGGCTTTGGGTCAGTGACCCTATATGGGATGGGACAGCCAACTCCATTCCATAACCTCCTTAGTCGCCTTTTACGACATGCGTGGAAAGTAAACAGTGTTGCTATTCTTTACTCCCCTTTCGGGCCCCGGCAACACACGGGAGACTTCTGACTACTGAAATGGCATGCTTACGCTGAATCCTAGGAATATCGCTAAGAGACAGCGTGAGGAATGAGGACATTAGACAAAGAACCAGAACCACCCCAATCGTGGAATATATTAAGAGACAACAAATCAAGTCGTTTGCACACATCAGCAGACTACCATCAGACAGTATGCCACATCAAGCTATGCTACACAGATACAGTGAAGGCAGACCTACAGGCTGACCACAAAAACGATGGCCCACCGAAATAAAAGAGGTGAAAAATTTCACAATACACTCAGCAAACACGGGGGCCATATCCCAAAAACTCTTCTACCCCTGACGCTGAAAGACAACAACGGGTTTAGCGAATACATAGTTTTAATATAATTTTACTCTTCTCAAAACTTGTAAGTACTAACATGGCTTTCAAGTCTAGATAAATCGCAGACATATTAGCATTATAACTTGTAGAGTATTAGCATTAGTGCGTAGATAGACTTTTATTTTTATGCTGGGACATGCTGGAGTCCGGGGTAATGAGAAAGCGGACAGGTTGGCTGCCCACGCTGCTACTGCGGCTGTTGGTGGAGCGATGGATCAGGCAGACAGTTTGAATGCCCTACGGGAAAACGCACGAACAAATGACTGTACAAGTGACGATGACTCTTGTTCTATGACAAGAATAAGGGAGCTTGGTTTGAAATGCGGTGTCGCTAGAAAGGAGTGGTTTCGTGGGTGAGAAAGAATGATGGTCAATCAACGTCGTACTGGGACCGTCAGTCAACGTGTAATGGCGTATACACTCAAGGAAAGATATGAATACCTATGGACTTGTCCGGAGTGCAATAATGATGGTCCAATGATCCAACGACTAATTAACTAACTAGGGTTAGAACTACAATTAATTTTACAATATAATTTATTTGTTATTGTGCATGTATTCAGGTTAATTATTCGAGAGATTATACACGTTTATAGATCGGTATCAGAATATTTTAAGTAGTTTACACACAATTTGGAAATTGTGCAGTTTTTGACCAGTTTGTATTCCAACAAATTGGCCTAAGTTACAACCATATGGCAATCCTAATCAGGAATCATGCGTCAGTTGTATTTTCAAATATGTTTCAAACAGTACTCCATGATCATTAGCTACCATAAATATTTTTCCAATACCATTTATCGATTAATTGCTAATTGTATGTGTTTAGATCTATTTTAAATGTCTGTAATTGTAATCAAGACAAGCACTGTTAACTTCAGTAGACGTTCTAACCCTATTGCTAAGCAGCTCATCGCGAAATATAAATGTTTTCTTTGGCAAGAAGTAAAACATAGTGCGATTGATTGCCTCCTTCGGTGAGCTTCCTGTCTGATCTGAAGTAAAATTGACAATTCATGTTTGCTTTATAGTAAACTGTATTTGTACAAAGCTGTAACCACACGTGTTTGGGACTCGTCTGGAAACCTGAGTGGGAGAATAATATGATTTATGAACTCTGAGATAGGAGGGAGTGCCAGTGATGACACTCCCTTCGTTGAACGGCAAGTGTGGATACTATAAACCATCATTCACCAAGGGAAAGATAATAGACAATATTGATGAGAAAATATGCACGGGATTCCCAGATTGTTGCAGTTGATAACTAGTAAAATTTCAAGTAGAATTTGGTAACAAGTGACCACATTCAGAAATGTTAACACTCTTTTAAGTTAAAAAAAATAATAGAGAAAAAAATTTACCAAACATAAATTTCATTGCTAGTAAAACTTAAAAATATCGGAATTTCTGAAAGTCGGTCATGAAATGGCCAAATTCTGGCAACCCTGATGTGATGTCGATATAATAAGTATATACAAAATTGGCCAGGTGTTTTCAATAAATATCCGTAAAAACAACCATATTTTATAGTTGTTTTTTTTTACACTCAACCCACCAGCCCTCGAAGCAAATTACAGTTTGCATCGCACTCTCAAACTGGTTGCAAGATATATGGAGCGTTAGGGCCAGCCCATAAATTACGCCAATAATGTAATTTGACAGTTGTTACCAAAAGGGGATTTGATAAAAGCTGACGTCAACAATATTTTTTATACACATATTAAATTGTTTGAATTTTTAAAAAAATTGTTTAAAAATCTGAAGAAAAAAAACCCAATTATTTAATCGTTTCCTACCCTTTCTGCTAAATTATGTTTGTTTGTCGGGGAGAGGGGATTGGTTACATAATTAAGCAGGCTGTTCTGAATTATTCAGGTGGCAAGGTAGCCTAAGTTAATTTTGAGATTGCTTACTATCACTGGGTTACAGCGTGCCAGGTTCGAAACCACGTCAGAACAAAAAAATCCGGGTCGTGATTTTTCGTCTGACACGACCTTTCCTCCAGTCGACACAGCTGTAAATGGGTGTCTGACGCATGGATTAGGGAAGGTAAATACAGCAAGAAAGAGTACTGGTCACCCCACGTAATAGTTGCTGCGGCTTAGCTCTTGAAGAATTATCATCATCCCCGACGGTAGGTTTCTGTCATTGAACCTACATATAACTTACTTAATTCTTGACAATGTCTGGCAAAAAGGGGGTTAACATGTGCACAAATTGACGTAATTTATGTCAATTCCTTACTCTGCAATCTCTTTTTTATACCTCCTGCACTTCTATTACGTTCTTTCTCACCAACTCCAGCTGGTTCTCAGGGTGCAATCCGAAGACATGAATGCGCTACTTCATTGTCGTCAGCTTACCTGTGCAATTCCGAAATGACACATTCGGCTTCAATACGCTCGCAATATGCCATCAACATTCCTTCATCATTCCTTCAATATGCCTTAAACATGCCTTCAATATGCCTTTAACATGCCTTCAATATGCCTTTAACATGCCTTCAATATGCCTTTAACATGCCTTTAACATGCCTTCAACATGCCTACAACAAGCCTTCAACATGCCTTCAATATGCCTTCAACAAGCCATCAACATGCCTTCAACAACCACTATATGACGGCAACCACTATATGACAGAAATATGATGGTAACCACTATATGACGGACACCACTATATGACGGCAACCACTATATGACGGCAACCACTATATGACAAATATGACGGTAACCACTATATGACGGCAACCACTATATGACGGCAACCACTATATGACAGATATATGGCGGTAACCACTATATGACGGCAACCACTATATGACGGCAACCACTATATGACGGCAACCAATATATGACGGCAACGAATATATGACGGCAACCACTATATGACGGCAACCACTATATGACGGCAACCACTATATGACGGCAACCAATATATGACGGCAACCACTATATGACGGCAACCACTATATGGCGGCAACCAATATATGACGGCAAAGAATATATGACGGCAACCACTATATGACAGATATATGACGGCAACCACTATATGACGGCAACGAATATATGACGGAACCACTATATGACGGCAACCAATATATGGCGGCAACCACTATATGACGGCCACCACTATATGACGGCAACCACTATATGACAGATATATGACGGCAACCACTATATGACAGATATATGATGGCAACCACTATATGACAGATATATGACGCCAACCACTATATGACAGATATATGATGGCAACCACTATATGACAGATATATGACGCCAACCACTATATGACAGATATATGATGGCAACCACTATATGACAGATATATGACGCCAACCACTATATGACAGATATATGACGGCAATTACTATATGACGGCAACCACTATATGACGGATATATGGCGGCAACCACTATATGACAGATATATGACGTCAACCACTATATGACAGATATATGACGGCAACCCCATCTATGACAGATATATGACGTCAACCACTATATGACGGCAACCACTATATGACAGATATATGACGCCAACCACTATATGACAGATATATGACGGCAATTACTATATGACGGCAACCACTATATGACGGATATATGGCGGCAACCTCTATATGACAGATATATGACGTCAACCACTATATGACAGATATATGACGGCAACCCCATCTATGACAGATATATGACGGCAACCACTATATGACGGCAACCACTATATGACAGATATATGACGTCAACCACTATATGACAGATATATGACGGCAACCCCATCTATGACAGATATATGGCGTCAACCACTATATGACGGATATCCTCAATTTGTTAACTAGAATTTATTGAAGAAACGGAAAGAGAGATTGAGGCTTTTGAATATATGTGCTACAGACTTTCGTTAAAATGAATTATATATGCCCTATAAAAAAAAGAGTAGCTTATCTTCAGGATATAGCTATCAACCCAGTATATATTTTTTGGGGGCTGTTGTGGTTTTTTTTAATGCCCTAGAACACAAGACAAATATATTCTTCTGACAGTAAATAAATAAACCTGCAGATTATCAAGTACACCTCTTGGCAAATGTCAAATGCCGTAAATAAGTTTGATTTTGACATGTATGGAGATTCACCTCCATTCTAAAACTACTTTGCAAAGAACAGTCGATGGTGGGAGGATATTCGTGAATTGACATCAACTAACATGATTTTTGTTTACCTTCTTCTGAATGGTTGAACACAAAGTTGTGTGGTGGCTTTTGTTGTGTGCTGTCTCAAGTACGACAACCCCTAGGAGTTATGAATCTTATTATAATTAACTGTACGAAGCAAATTCTTTTCTTCTGCGTTTCAGAACAGAAAAAAACTTTCACGTCTCTTCCTATTGGATAATAATCTCCAATCGTGTGACCACAAGTGGTATCACATTCACACAACAGCTAAAAATATAAATCTTGATTTCCTTTACATCACTACGGGACAAATCTTCATATTATTGAAAGAAATTATATACATATTTACTCACAGATTGTTATTGTATGAAGTTATACTCCACTCTATACATGTTGCCATCCTTGTTCCACGTAAAGCGAAAACTAACACAACACAACGATACCACCGCAACAAGAACTGCCAAACCACACAGTGTAAGCCACACAATACAAACACGCTGTGCAAGCTGAGTAAGAGAACAGTGATTGGTTCAGATTATGAGCGTCTTAAGTGAAATTCAAATTTGGGTGACAAACTTTCCCATTTCAACGACTCGTTTTTTTTTTAAATTTCGTGTGTAGTCATAAATATAATAAGTTCCTCATTGAAAAAAATATCCTTAAAATGAAAGCACTAATCATATTTCGTGCCACATTTGGAAAACAGGTTTTAGCTGACGAACCGAAAAAAACAACAAGTTCATGCAAATTAGCGTCGCTCCGAACTGAAGTCTATGTAAACAATATCGCCAGAGTTTACGATTGGAAACATTGGCTGAGTGTAGCTAAGCTATAGCGGTATCGGAGAGCCCGCACTGAATGGTGTGCTACGCCGAGACTGTCATGGCAACACAGTCTATGTTTGGAATATGATGTATGATGATAGAAGTTTAATCATCATCAATTGCCGTGTCGGCTGGTGTAGGTGATCATGGATCTCCACAACACTCTGTTTCTAGTTTCAGGATAGTTGTTCTATTTGCCATGCCCCCATGATTAATTATCCGATAGTTTATCAACGACCAGGCTCAGGTCACGACATGTGAACTGATGACCTAGAAGGCCGATTGTAATTATTGCCGTTAGGTTAATTGGTGGGTTTTGGTTATTTAAGGCGGGCGACTCCGATTATATAAATAGTGTCCAATGAATGTCTGCCAATGAATGCCAAAAATGGACAATAATAAAAAAAGTTTTGAATGAAGGCCTGTTTACGTTTAGCAGTTTGGCCTTCTATAGCTGTCGACAGGGACGGTTTATCACGCTACCGTAATCGAACTCTCGCCTTCAATCTTGTCTGTTGTAACTATGTTCTCCTCACCACCCTGTATCATAACGTGCCCCACCAACAAAAAAAAAAGAACAAAAAAAAAGATTATACCTTTCCGATATTAGTAGGCTCGCGGGAATTGAATCATTTCCATTCTATCTGATCTGCACCGCATCGCCTTCCAACTCGAGTAAACAGGTTTTCCATACTTGATCAACTGAAAACCTTTTTATTTGAATTGCAAGACGATTCGGTCCCGCTAGAACGGACCTGGTTTAATTCCCATCAGTTTTAAGAATTTTGCATTTATCTTCATGTTTCCTACTTTAATTTATTTTTATACGATATTAGTAGGAATCCTCGTCTCGCATTTAACTCTTTCCGCACCCTTTAACTATTCTTCTCATTCTTCAATAAAAATGAATCTCTTTCCTCTAATTTTCTAGTAAACTATTTATTATTCAAGACTCGAATCCATATGTTAGATTCAGAGTTATGTAGCTGTATTTTAAAAAACGCTGAGAGGATAGACTTCATTGTACCAGGGTTACTTCACACGTACTTCGTCATCTCAACAAAACGGCAGATCGCCTGTCGAGAGTACAACTAAATGAAGAGTACTCCGCAGCGTCAAGCGGAAATCCCCAATGATGCCTACAAATCAGCCATTGAAAATGAATGCATAGGATAAGCTTTAATCACTGAATTGAAATCATTACTGACTTAAGACGGTCATAATCTGTAACATTATGGTGTGCTAAAAAAGAATATAACGATAATACAATTTATTGGCTCTCTTTTTGAAGATATTTCATGGGGTTCAATTTCTATGGTTCACCGTGTAAATGTATCCGGTATGACTGCAGCGAAATCGTTAATACGTCTAGATTGATGGCTGTTTTAGTGGTTGGTTGCTGATCCAACTGTCCATGGGCTCATGCCCTTTGACCCAGTTATAGTGCTGGAAATCTGCGGATTTTCGACCCACCCCTAACAGAGCACGAAAATAATTTTCACCACACCAGAGAGGTAGGTTTATACTTATGCACTGTTCCGAGCCACTGCAGCCAAGATAGGGTTCACTGTGCTCATTCCTCGCTACCAATTAACCTACTGGTTATGCCGATTTTCTCTATGGCTCCAGGCATACAACCAAATGTTCAAGACAGGAGGATTGTCACGTCCTGAGGTATTGTGCCTCTATGATGGGTCTAGCCATAGGAAAAACAGAGCAGTCAGTCTCCCCCCTCTCCAATGCTGAACGAGTATATTTTTGGCTCCCTAACAACCATAGAGGTGCGTTGCATATATAAAAATAACAAAGCATGAAATACAATACAACAACAAATTAAAAGCATAATTGTATAGACGACATGCTATGAAGCTTCTATAAGAAGAGAACCTCAATATAACTGCATGTCATATGCTAAGATTTTCTGTTGCATGAGAAGTTTGTCTTCTTGATTCTTGATTAGAAACTGGCCTCATAGCACGTGGGGCATTCCCATAAGTGCTCCGCCCTCTGTTCCAGCAGCCATCCGACTCGATGGTGTTTCGAGTCTAATGCCGCTGAAACAGACGTCGACATTAGGGCACAACTCTGGCCCTTGCGACAGGTTTCTTTGCTGTTCCGCCCACCCACGCCGTGCCCGTAACTAGTTCAAGCACAACGTTGGCTTGTCGGAACAACATAGTAACTGTTATCGAAGGTTACGACTACGGGATTGTAGTGGTTTGTCTATGTTATGCTAGTTGCCTGACTTAATAGGCCTACATATTTGTTATGCTGCGTTTAATGGTTACATTCACGTGGAAACGACTTCTCTAAAGCCCGGGGGTGGATGGTAAAAAACAGCTAATCACCACATTTTAATGGGGATTCTCTAATAATTTTTGTGTGAAAACATTTAAAAACGAATGCGGTACCCTAATTTTTACTGTGCTAACGATAATATTATATGTTTGGAAGATTGGAAGCGGGAAGTTTTAATATTACAACCCACCCTTACCTTATCTACAGAATTGGATGTTATATGTGGTACGTATTCTTTCTTCTAAAATAAATCAAAACGTAATGATCAACAGAGAAACTGTAAAATGACTATCAGAAGTTGCACAATAACCCAGTACTAGTCACTGGTTTTTTTATTTAGTCACTGGTAATAAAAATTCAAGAGAGTTCTTCAATCTCAAGGGGAAGTAAGAGTCATAAATTCATCTCCTGATATAGGAAATCTCCATGATATGAAAAGATAAGAGCTCTCGGCGGAACATCCTCTCCATCATAGGTTCCCAAAGTGGGCGTTACCGCCTCCCCCCTCTCCCACGGGGGTTCATGTGTCGTGGCTCCTTATAGAAGAAAGTAATAATATATATTCAAACATTCATTATTTTCATGATTTTGCGATATTTTTTGTAACAATAAGATTCTAACTAACGTAATACAATTTCTGAATATGTGTTCCGAATGTCCATATTTATACCACTATATGATACTATGCATGCATAATATTAGCCTTCGTCTTCGTTCTCTTCAGCGTCCATTCTCAAATTTCCGCTGGATTTCTCAGAACAATGGTCCTACTAAATTTCCAGTAGTATGTAGTCCAGAGAATGTAAATGTATTGTGCTGCCATTTTATTTGCGTCAATGGGCCGCCACATCCGTCTTCGGGGATATATTGTTTTTCGAGCAAACACTTTACAATCTTTACATATGGGTTATGTTTTATCAAAATCGGTATAGCAATAAATGTGTTCAAGATGAAGTACATATTGGCCACAAATATTTTCAATAATTTCACAACATAAACAGTAATGTGTCATTACCTGATATTTACGTGGAAAATATCAAACTGAACACGGAAAACTGATATCATTTGGGGGTATACAACATTTATGTCGTGCAAAGTGCGAGGTGGTACAAAAAAAGTTTGGGAACATATGTTCTACAACAGTATGTTCCAACGTGGGGACCACGCCCCACAGAATGGAGGAGCGGGCAATTTGATTGTTCAGGGGGAAATTCGAACAAGTTGTAATTAGGCTTTATTTAGTAATAAGTCAATTTTTAATATAACACAATATATATATATGTTACATAGGGGGAGCATCAGACTGTAGAAAGATTTCGGTGGGACATAGTAAATAAAAGGTTGGGAAACACTGCTCTACATGGTTGCGTCAGAAATACTTTTGTCGTGTCTACTTAGGTTCCTCTATTTTTCATTATCAGTAATCCTACTTTAGTACTTAACGCTGTTGCGACTAAGCGACAAGTCGTTTCTTAAGATGGAGTTCTCTCTTCTACTTCTCGTTAAGACAATGTTGACTATCTCGTCACAGCCTCCACAGCTCTCATAGATGACATTATGAATAGAGGACAGCCGACAGGCTGAATATTTGTTTGTGTGTGTGCGTGTATGCGTGTACGCGTGTGTGTATGTGATTTGATTATTTAGAGTTCACAAATGCAACTACATCAAATATTCTGATCAAGCTTCAGTTTTTGATCTATGAAGACTTCTTATTCTTCAACGTTTATTCAAAAACTCTCGCGGGATCTCTCTTGTAGCAGGACCATAATCCTACTATATTTTCAGCAGGATGTAGTCCAGAGAATAGAATTGCGCTGTGTCGCAGTTTTATTTGCGTCAATGGTCCGACATATCCGTCTTTGGTGGTGACCTATGAGTACATTATGCCATTATTCCTCGAATTTCTAGGAACAATATAGCAAGATTATTTTAAAGAAGTTCTCTAACGTCCACCGAATCTCTTTTATATCAAGAAAATACATGTTCCCACTAGATTTCCAGTTGGTTGGAATCGCATGCCAAAAATACAATATTCCCACTAGAATATTCCAGTTGGTTGGAATCGCATGCCAAAAATACAATATTCCCACTAGATTTTCAGTTGGTTGGAGTCGCATGCCAAAAATACAATGTTCCCACTAGATTTCCAGTTGGTTGGAATCGAATGCCAAAAATACAATGTTCCCACTAGATTTTCAGTTGGTTGGAATCGCATGCCAAAAATACAATGTTCCCACTAGATTTCCAGTTGGTTGGAATCGCATGCCACAAATACAATGTCCCCACTAGATTTCCAGTTGGTTGGAGTCGCATGCCAAAAATACAATGTTCCCACTAGATTTTCAGTTGGTTGGAGTCGCATGCCAAAAATACAATGTTCCCACTAGATTTCCAGTTGGTTGGAATTGCATGCCAAAAATACAATGTTCCCACTAGATTTCCAGTTGGTTGGAATCGCATGCCAAAAATACAATGTTCCCACTAGATTTCCAGTTGGTTGGAGTCGCATGCCAAAAATACAATGTTCCCACTAGATTTCCAGTTGGTTGGAGTCGCATGCCAAAAATAGAGAAATATATTTACTGAAATTGACGAAGCCAAAGATATATAAACGGATTTGGCCCGCTAGCCTTTTTGTTTGTCCACCACTGCCATATATCGTAGAATGGTATGTGGTATTAGCATACAATTTATCAGAACAGCTGGCTCGGGCTCTCAATAAAACAACTCAACTTGATATCCGTAATAAAAAAAATATCAATACACGAGTTACAATCTCCTAACCCATATAGCATAGACATTCTCCAGAGATGAAAATGTAGTGTCGGGAAACTGGAAATTCGGGGGCCGAGGTAATAAAACAAATGTAAAAATGAACGGAAATAGTTACAAGTATTACCAATATTTGTAAATGAAATATACTAGTTCGAGACATAGGGATGTCGACTTTTCGACTAAAAGCCTTCATCAAGACGAAGGACAACGAAAGTTACAAGAAATATACTGCAGCTTTTAGTAGAAACGTTGTCTGTCGCAGTGTCTCGTTGCCGGTATGTTTCCTTTACAAATACTGGTAACAATTGTACCTATACACATTTTCCAGCAATTCTTTCATAATGTTTCTGCCTTGGATTGGTATCCTGAGTATAAGATACTTGGAACCAACACTACATGCATGCTAAACTACTCCTGCCGATACCCATGTACAATCAGTCAAGTTGCTGGCATCTACTCTGTTTAACCTGTTGTAACAGTAACATGTCTGCCCTTATGCGTGACAGAAACAACTTGTTACTGAAACATATGATTGACTGTCTGTCATGGACAGACTAGTGTGACAGAGAGAAGATCTGCAGTGTCACAATAATTTGCGACGGAAGAAAATGCCTTTTAGGACTTACTGGAATACTGGTGCTGTGACCAGGTCTAAATCTGTGAAATACTGCTCGACATCAATCAGTTAACCAAAGCACTCCTTCACAAGAATATGAGGTTTATTTACACAAGTTGATATACATCAATTAATAGCATCATACTCATGAGAGAGGCAAATAAACACAAGGCACAATCTAGTCATTCGAGTTCGTCCTCAACTCTGCTGACTAATCCAAAATTATCTGCCACTGGGCAACAATATAATCATCTCAGATTACAATTTACGCTAACACGTTCAGGAATTGCTTAACTCGGGTTCTAAGCTGTCTTAGAGCGTATACCGACTATCTGACTCTGTGACTGTTGCCAAACTAACTAGGACTTGTCTCTCCGGGGAGACAAGTACTGACTCTCTGGACTGTCTCCGGGGACTCTGTGGGACACTCTCCCTCAAGACCGTGTCGGGGCTCTCCCTTTTTGTGTGCTCCGGTGAGGTCCTCAACTCCACCCTTCTTCTTACTCCCCACCTATCAACTTCTCTTCTCGTCCGCACCTCACTGCTTCTGACTCCGCCTCTACATTATGACCTGTCAAACTCCTCTACGCGTTTATTAAACCATGCGTAACGTTAGATGTTCCTCTCTGGTAAGAGGCTATGCCTATGGCGTTACGCAACATAATACTCTTGCCAATTCCATTGTCTGGTTGTTGTGAGTATCCACGAGTTCAGACGGACTGTGTGAGTTTGTAGACACTCGTCTTAACCTAGTCCAAACATCCCATTGTCCTTCCAGAGGTATGGTATAGTGGCGTCGTCTGCCTCCCGTGTCCGAGTGCGTAAGATGCAGACTTGTGATAAATAATATTGCCTTTAGCTAAAGCGTACTAGCTTGTCTCAGACTTTCTGTCTGACATGTGCGCGAACAACTCGTCTGCAATTTAAAGTATTTGTACCAACATTTACACAAGAGCAAAACATTCAATGTGTTGCATTTCCCCGTCCATCTCTTGCTATCTGTGAAGGGTTCTCACTTCTTACTGTGAAGCCCCCTGCCTGTGAAGGGTTCCGCAACCAGATACTATCACACTGTTATTTACAGCCATGCTAACGGATGCACACCGTAGTAATGAAACAGCTGGTATAATGATCAATTACAGAACAGATGGTGGTATTTTCAATTTACGTCGTCTAAAATCAAACACGGAAACTAAATGTAGCACTATTAGGGAATTACTTTATGCTGACGACTGTGCATTGTATGCTGACTGTCGTAAACATGCAGAACACCATTGACCGCTTCTCACAGGCCTGCAACAACTTTGGTCTCGCTATTAACACCAAACTAACAGAAGTCATGCACCAAACAACATCAAATAGTCAACATACTGCTACTTCCATCATCGTCACTCAGGAAAAACTGCAGGTTTACTTACCTTGGAAGCACTCTTTCTCAGGATGTCCACATTGATGTGGAAATTAACAATTGACTGGCAAACGCTAGTGCTGTATTTGGTAGAATCCGCAACACTGTATGGGACAGAAGAAGTATAAGAACAGCCACCAAACTGTAAGTATATCATGCGGCTGTTATACCAACCCTACTATACGCTTGTGAAACGTGGACAGTGTATGCTAGACATGCAAGAAAATTAAATCATTTCCATCTTACCTGCTACATAAATTACTAAACATCCATTGGTGGAACAAAGTACCAGACTTAGGTCTAGGAAAAATCAACCCTAATAAGCATCTACACATTACTTATGAAGGTTCAAGCACACTGGGCAGGTCATCTTGTGCGTATGGAGGACTTGCATCTGCCAAAACAAATATATTATGGAACACTCTAGGCAGGAATGTGAAACTGGTGGACAGAAAAACGCTTCAAAAAACGCACGCGCAAGTCATTACTAAAACATCTTAAAATTGACGTAGGCTCTTGGGAGAGCCTCGCTCATGATAGAACAGCCTTAGAACGGGCGCACTAGCGGTGGAAGAGACCAGGCAAGATACTGCAAGACAGAAGCGGGCACGTAGAAAAGAAATAAATATCTCAACGTCCCACAGACACCCTCTACAGTTGTCAGTTCAGTAGAAGAACATTGTGTGCGCGCATTGGACTTGTTAGTCATTTAAAAACGCACTATTAACTTTTATTATTTTTATTACTTATTATTATTATTATTATGGTTGAGTTTTGGTCATCGTAGATTACGACGAAGGAACATCATCATACAGTCAGTCTACAGGAGTACCTTGGGGTGAATGATGTGAAATTGAATTATTTTCTCCCTTCAACTGCTAAATTCCTTATCTTTAATTTCCTTACTTTGTCCGTGCACGTCTAGCCCCAACGAAGTCCAAATTCAGAGTTATACTAAAATTTATGTCAGGGTTTGCCTCGTTAACTACATACTCTGTGCTCCTTCTCTGAGCAGCACTCACGAAGTGCTTCCTATTGAAGCACTCTAAAATATCCTTGGTCAGTAGTTAAATGCGTGGAAGGTTAAACAATTTCCAACCAGGACTATTGAAATAACAAGAGAGACAACTCGTACTCAGAAGGACCGGTGTTACCGGTTACAATAGTGGACCCTTCATGGACTGTCCAATTGTTTAATTCCTTGGGTATATCATCTTAAATGTGTAAGGTCGTGCTTAAATCAATAAAGTTAATTCAGTCATTGGGGACTTGCTATTTAACGACGGTTATCATGCTTACTGCAGGCATTGGTCATTATTCTGTACCCCTTGTGGTGAGATACACACTTCAACCGCGGTCGTGAGTCCAATTTGATTATATCGCAGATAAAGCTTGGAACGGGTAATGAAGTTTTACTAATAACTGGAAACACACATATAAACACACAAATCGACGTTTCGATCACAAGTCTTTATCAAGATTACAAAAAAGAAACTGTCATGCTATATTTTTCCTAGTGAGTTACAGGGAGTATTCGTGTTGCTTGTGTGTTAAAAGTCGAGTGATTTACTGTCGCCACGTCATGTTCAGGGTGAGTTGTTTTTTTTATTTACACTCCGACAGACAAAAAAATATCCTAGTTCTTACCGGGGATGGAACTCTGAAACCTCACTGGGTGTAACACAAACGTTGAACATCTCGGCCATGTGCCACACCTAGACTACATACACAATATAAAAAAGAACGGTTTACATTCATATCGCATAGCTAAATGTAATGTGGATATAATTAGTTAGGGTTGAAACTACGTCAGAGAAAAAACAACGTAAACAAAGATTGAGCGCAGCGTGGTCGCATACATATTCTTCTTCTTCAGCGTTCATTCTCAAACTCCTGTTGGATCTCTCCTGTAGCAGTACTACTAGATCTCCAGCAGGATGCAGTCCAGAGAATGGAAAGCATACATGTTAAACGACACAAACAGAGAAATTCTGGAACAACATTATACCATTTATACGACTGGCGTTTATTGATCCCGAAAGGTTTAAGAGTGCCAAATCAATATATATACTGATATATATTGATATATAACGCGGGTCCAAGCGCGTGACGAATCCGGTCGTCAGAGAATCATGACTTAATGGTCGTCACTTGAATGTCCTTGACGCCCTAAACACCGGTGTCATTAAAGTGGTCGTCAATATGAGAACCCAGATGGTTTTTGTACATTTGTTCACAGAATCGGTCCAAAAGCCTCCAGCCAGTCTCACCTTAATACGTCATGACACAACGCTTGCAGATGACGGCATACATGATTTTTCAGGACACATGTGAAACTATCTTAAATGGTAAAGGTGGCTTTGGGGAATGTGACAGACCGGATGTGGGTGACATAAGCACATTTATAGCATCTTTTTCGTTTGCGGCTGATAGTGCAAAAATGATTAGGAACGTCAGGCTGGAGATATCTCCGGACCAGTAGATCCCTATTTGATTATACCAGATTTTTTTGGCTATAAAATAATAATGGATATCGAGGTTCAGGTAATCCTGTACCCACGACTCCTAGAATAACATATTAACTTCAGATATCCCCGTCGAACGTAGAAGTTTCGTCGTCTGCAGCAGATAGAGAAGGATATATATATATATATATATATATATATATATATATATATATATATATATATATATATATATATATATATATATATATATATATATATATTCAGTAACTCATTGATTATATGTCTGTTTTATTCTATCAAAGTTCCAAGGTAGGACCAGGTTAAAGAAATGGTACCAGATCTTCTGAGAAAGTAAAGTCGGTGGCCTAACACCGTATTTCCCTATGCCTATCACTGACACGAAAAACTATCCATGTTTACAAGAAGACCTATCGGCCCTTGTATAACTAATACGGATATTATGTTATGTGTTTGTTGTTACTTAGGATATTTCAATACCTGTACGGGATGTTTGTTGTTGTTGTAATAGTTCTTGTCTCGATTGGTCCGTTCTGGTGACTTTGTGTGCACGATTTGAATGGCTTGATGAAATCGCATCTTTTTTGGAGATGCGGTTAGTCAAGTACGGAAAAACGCGTGTGCAATTGTTGCTAGGCGATTTGGTGCCGTAGAACGGACTGGTTCAATTCCCGTTAGTCTCAAGAATTTTTCACGAAAAACTAGAAGTTTTACTTACTATAAATCACTCTATCGTAACCATCTACTAACTTCCCAAGCAATTGCAAGCTCTACAATTTCTTAGTAACAATCGCGTCTAATGGACCGTAAACATACAAGAAAGTCGAATTCACACAATTCATGATCGAGTAAAATAAATGTAATAGGTAGTGATTGTCGTCTTCCTGTTAAAGTGGTTAGTCAGTTGGAATCACAAACTATCGTTTTGGTTTTTTTTGTTAAAAAGTCGATCATCCACATTATACTGGCTATGCGTTTGAATGTATTTTTTTTTCATTTCAGGTAGTTCCATGTGGAGCATTGGGTTACAACTGCTAATCTTCAACGACCTCAACTTTGCACTATGCTCTTCAAATGTTCCAAGGATATTCCATTTGATTTTTTCCCTCTCTCTCTCTCTCTCTCTCTCTCTCTCTCTCTGTTCGCTTCTTTCTCCAGGTGTTCCTCTGTTTTCCAACTCTCCTTCCCTGCGTATTTCAATCTATCTCCTGTTTTGTTATGTTGCCAGGCTTCTTTCAGGAAGTTTGTCCTATCCGTCTCAATTTTCGTCTTTGTTTCTCTACCTCCACCTTGCACAAGTGTGTCCTCTCATACAACTCCTTATTTCTTCTTCTTCTTCAGCGTTCATTCTCAAACTCCAGCTGGATCTTTATTGCAGTAGGACAATGACCCCAATTAGATTTCCAGCAGGATATAGTCCAGAGAATGGAAATGAGTTATGTCGCCGTTTTATTTGCGCCAATGGCCCGACACGTCCGTCTTCAGCGGTAAACTCTTTATTAGATATCAATTCCTGTCAGCTAAATGCAAAGTAAACAACTCATACATCTATTGACAAATATCAGAAGTTTTCATGTAATTTTCTGAATTACATGCCATATTTCGAAGTGATCAAGCAATACAGACTTTACATTTGTATTAAATAATCCAATCTTGATTCTCTGTGACAATAATGGGAAATTTCTTACTGGACACAGAGTAAACAAACTTAGGCTTATTTTATTGTCAACATCCAGATTTCTTTACTGAAGCTGCTTCCAAAATAGATAAAATGATGTTTCTCTTCAAATGTCTGGTCATTCATTTTTTATGGGATTTTCTTGCGTTTTATTAATTCCTTTCGCCCGTGTGTTGTCGGGGCCCGAAAGGGGAGCAAAGAATAGCGACACTATTTACCTTCCATGCAAGTCGTAAAAGGCTACTAAGGGGGTTATGGGATGGAGTTGGCTGTCCCATACCATATAGGGTCAGTGACCAAAAGCCATGCTGAAGTCGGATGTGTCAGGCCGAAAGGCGCAGATATCGCAGCAATACTGTAAACCATGACACAACGCATTCCGTTCTCCGGACTACATCCTGCTAATCTGCAGGAGTTTGAGAACGAACGCAGAAGAAGAAAATTAATTCCTTTTTCTTGTGTTTTATTGAATGTATTTAGTGGTGTCCAAAAATTGAAGAATGACTGAAAAACATTGTCCAATGTATGATCTGTGTGTGTCGCTTAAATTGAAACAAGTAACACCTCCTAATGAGCTTAGAGTTGCCACATTGTCAAACAAGTTTATGTATAGCCATCTAAGACTAAATCGTTTCTTGTCTTCTTCTTTTTCTGCGTTCGTTCTCAAACTTCTGCAGTTTAGCAGGATGCAATCCGGAGAACGGAATGCGTTGTGTCATGGTTTACAGCAATGCTGCGATATCTGCGCCTTTCTGCCTGACGTCCGACTTCAGCATCGCTTTGGGTGACCTACCCTAAATGTGATGGGACAGCCAACTCCATCCCATAACCTCCTTAGTCGCCTTTTACGACATGCGTGGAAGGTAAACAGTGTTGCTATTCTTTGCTTCCCTTTCGGGCCCCGGCAACTACGGGCGATCGTTTCTTGTGACATTAATATATTATTGGGAGTTATGTATGAACATTCATGTCTCCCTCATTAGTAGTATATACACTTTAATGGTAAAGTGTTACGCCAATTACCTTGTGCTCGCTGAATCGCAGGTTCAATCCAGAGTCGTGAGATCTTACTTTATAATGGATATTTTGTGCATTTATTCAGAGATCGCTGGTGCTTATGTCTTGAAGATACAGAGTTGCGTGACGAGGGTAATACTCTTGGCATGCTTAGAGCTGCTTTGTTGAGAGAGCTGAGTACAATAAACTATAAAAAATTTGGTGAATCCTAGTACAATATAGTCAATCCACTGCACCTTTTCAACCCTCTTTTCAAACCTTATAAGCAGCATATTTTATTCTTTTCTGTACATGTTTTTAATGAATTTAACATAGCCCTTTCTTAATCTTTTTAAACGTTCGTCTCGAGTAGAGTCCCGCAGAATAACTACAGAAGATCGATGTTCATACCATATGGTCTAGCTGGAGACAGTCTCGCTGAAAAACTACAGAAGATCGATGTTCATACCAGATGGTCTAGCAGGAGACAGTCCAGAAAATGAGATGCGTTATGCCGCCGCTTTATTTGCACCAATTGCTCAACACATTCAACTTCGGCTGTGTATTTTCAATAATATAGTGTTATTTTTTTAAATTTCCCATGTTCACGCCACTCATGCGTATTGGGGATTATCATGTTAGGTCCGTGTTTTTAATAACCAACGTCATACCAATGAATGATGTGATCAGCAATGAATGATGTGATCCACCTTCTATAATATAACTCGTATATTTTTGTATAACAAAATGCCATCATCATTATGTGCCTTTTCGAATATCTTATCTACCATTGATCGACACAGTATTATATATAGTAAAGTAAAGTAACCCATAGAATTTATTAATGCTGTAGGGGTGCGAGATGTTAGCGATCTCACATTTCAGAGGCTCTGCAATTGAGGGCGGTAGCCATCTCCTCTCCTTCGCAGTCTTTACTTCGCGGATTAATCCGGTACCATTTAAGGCTGGGTCGACCTGGGAGCCATTGCGATCTGAAAAACATTTCCGCCTCACCTGGGGAATGAACCCATGACCACTCATATGCGAAGCTACTGCGCTACGCTATATATGCAGTACTGTGTATTGGTTCCCCAGTTGACTTTTCTACCATGCCGCTATGCCAAGCTATTCTGTATCTTTACTCTTTGTTGTCCTATGTCTACTTTTCCCCCTCAACGACAAACATGGACTGTTTACAGTCATCCCTCAGTTATCGCGGTTAATAGGAACCAGAACCGGCCGCGATAAGTGAAACATCGCGAAGTAGTGTCATCCTCTCAATTTTAACACACAAACACTTTTTGTGTATGTATAATATCAATAAGTGTATATTAAACCATATAAGTGCATATGTTATCATAGAACATTAAAGAATAGTTTCTTCTCATAATTCTTCTGAGCAAAGGTTCCCTTGTACTACGCCATTACACCGTCAACACGCCATAATTCCTCAATTTTGATGAATATTTTTGAACAATCCGCGATGTACTAGGCCGCGATAAATGAACCGCGAAGTAGCAAGGATGACTGCATTTCCGATGGTGATAATTAACTTCCATTTGGTGTCTCTCAGTGCATCGTCGTAGTGTTGTGTTTTTTTTAGCCTTCCTTGGGATTCTCCAAATTCTTCTGAAGAACCACATCTCTGTGGTTGACAACATACAGACACAGTTACAGAATTACATTTCAAATATATCAGCATCAATTAAAACAACCAAAAAATAATAATCAGATATAATTATAATAAATTGACCAAAAAAACGAAATAATACTTTAAGTAACATTAAAGAAGCATTGTAACGACACATTGTCACAACTGTCATTTCTAGACACTTTGTAATTAGGTATTCTCATTCTCTTTCTCACAAGTGACAAACACAATCCTATTTGCCATCGATTAGCGTTCGCTCATTGTGTGAATTTAATCGCAAAACTAATCATACGCTTGGAGCTATGTTCCAATCTAGATGTTTAAAAATTAAACATCGTCTGCTACGGGTTTTGTTGTGTGTTGTCCTTGCTACATTCAATAAATCGAATCTTTTTATGGAGCAATTTCTCAACGTAATCAATTCAGATGAGATATTCTTTTGAGAGGATAGTCTTATTTTAAAATGATCTGAAATTTCTCACAATTCGTGGCCTGTTGACCAGCTTCAGCCATGAACCTGTCTAAACACTGTAATGTTTCTTATCGTCGTCGTCTTGAGTGGTCTTTTTATTTTGCTGTTATCTTCAACCGTGTCTTTCATAACTCAAAAAAGGCGCAAAAAGCGTAGATGAATGACTAAACTGTACTCGGGTTCTCCACTGTACCCCCCATATAAACCCATATAGGCGTCTCCCTATCGAAAGCATCACTCAAAGCACGTAATTTCTTAAATTAAAATGATAATTCACAGGGATCTTATAAAAATACATTGTGTAAACATTTGTGTTAGCTGGTGCATTTGTCTTTGTTTATTAGCTCTTGGTTTTCTCTTGATTTATTAGCTAGTGAATTTGTCTTCGTTTGTTGTGTGAGGGGATTTGTTTGGTTTTTTATCTGGTACACCTGGTAGACCAGAACAAGTTATAATTCTACGTCTCAGAACAGGACACAACCGACTCCGCAGTCACATGTATACAAAGTTCAAGATTGGCAACACAGCCATGTGTACATGTGTACATGCAGCACAGAGTGCCAAACATATACTTCAAGAGTGTTCTGAGCATGAAACGCTGAGGCAGACATATTGGCCAGAGGAAACAATACTGAAATCAAAACTCTATGGGACACTGAATGAACTACAAAAGACAGTGAGTTTTATTAAGGAGACAGAATTACAGATATAGACATGTTTCAAGTGAACGAAAGAAGAAGAAGAATCTGGTACACTTGTCTTGGTTTATTAGCTGGTACACCTGTCTTGGTTTATTAGCTGGTGGATTTGTTTTGGTGATCCAAGACACGCTCTTTTCACCCTTGCATGTTACTCCTATTGGTTATGTCAGGCCTATTGTGTGGCCTAGTGACTTGAGTTATCCGAGGTGGGGGGGGGGAACAGCAATGAAGCATATGTAATATTTAAAAAAACAAAACTAACACAACCACAGAAAGCTAAGATATCCATTATAGAAGACAAAATTGTAAAACGGTAAAGGAAAGAAACACATAATGAATAGATGGACAGAATATTATAAAAAACTATACAGTTGTGCAACTCACGACCGTGTAATACTTAAGAGCTTATGCGATTCAAGATAATTAGGTGATTCTGAAATCTTGAAAGAAGACGTTGAAGATGCTATACAATCATTAAAAAGTGGAAATACGCCAGAAATAGATAATATCTCTGCAGAACTCCTGAAATATTGAGGTATAGAAACAATAAATGCTATTAAAAAGTTTTGACAACACCAGTGGGAAATAAACAGTTTTGACAACACCAGTGGAGAAATAAACAGTTTTGACAACACCAGTGGAGAAATAAACAGTTTTGACAACACCAGTGGGAAATAAACAGTTTTGACAACACCAGTGGAGAAATAAACAGTTTTGACAACACCAGTGGGAAATAAACAGTTTTGACAACACCGGTGGAGAAATAAACAGTTTTGACAACACCAGTGGAGAAATAAACAGTTTTGCCTACATAATGGACACAATAGCTGCCCCCCCCCCCAAAAAAAAAGGAATTTAAAATTGTGTAAAAACTTATAGACCTATTAGTCATATCGCTCATCCAAGCACAGTAATGTTACGGATATTGTTCAACAGATTGAAAAAAAAATCTGAAGAAATAATAGCTGAAGAACAAGCAGGTTTTCGTAAAAACAGAAGATCTATAGAACAAATCTTTCACATCAGAATAATCAATATCAATGAGAAACATCTACAATATAAGTATGAAATAGATCACATCTTATCGATTTCACTAAGACATTCGATTGAGTATGACAAGAAGGATTATGGAAGATTATGAGACATTTTAATTTGGACAGAAATTTAATAGTATGAAATAGATCACATCTTATCGATTTCACTAAGACATTCGATTGAGTATGACAAGAAGGATTATGGAAGATTATGAGACATTTTAATTTGGACAGAAATTTAATAGAAACCATTGAAGCATTATACAAAGTAGCAATTAGTGCTGTTTTTAATAATTGTGATATTGGAACCTTTTTCAAAACAACTGCAGGGGTTTCGAGGAGGCGGCATATTATCACCAGTGTTGTTTAAGATATTCTTGGAATACATCTTGCAAGGGACACTACAGAACTATTAAACAGCAAATTCAATTGGTGACTGCCCTCTGTGCAACTTGCGATTTTCAGATGATATTAATTTCGGCTAGGGCGAAGAATAATTTCAAGAACTTACTTCTAAACTTAAAAAAACAACTTACAAAACTTAAGGTAGGGAAATAAACATCGTGAAAGGCCAAATTAATGTAAGAGATGACAATACGACTCCTGTAAAAAATCTGTGTGAATGGACAGAAATAGAAGAAGTTAATAGGCCTACCTTTAAATACTTAGGCTTTTATGTGAGCTGTAATGGAAGCTCTACCAATGAAATAAAGATTAGATTTAAAATAACATCAGCAGTAATGGAAGCTCTACCAATGAAATAAAGAATAGATTTAAAATATCCCCAGCTGCAATGGAAGCTCTACCAATGAAATAAAGACTAGATTTAAAATAACATCAGCAGTAATGGAAGCTCTACCAATGAAATAAAGAATAGATTTAAAATATCCTCAGCTGCAATGGAAGCTCTACCAATGAAATAAAGACTAGATTTAAAATAACATCAGCAGTAATGGAAGCTCTACCAATGAAATAAAGAATACATTTAAAATAACCTCAGCTGCAATGTTCAGATTAAATGTCTTATGGAATAGCAGAATAAGTACAGCAAGTATACACACGTGTGTTGCCGGGGCCCGAATGGAAAGCACAGAATAGCAACACTGTTTACCTTCCAGGCATGTCGTAAAAGGCTACTAAGGAGGTTATGGGACGCAGTTGGCTGTCCCATTCCATATAGAGTCAGTGACCCAAAGCCATGCTGAAGTCGGATGTGTCAGGCCGAAAGGCGCAGATATCGCAGCAATGCTGTAAACTATGATACAACGCATTCCGTTCTCCGGACTGCATCCTGCTAATCTGCAGAAGTTTGAGAACTAACGCAGAAGAAGAAGTACAGCAAGTGGAAATACACATATATAAATCTCTAATGAACCGATTCTATTGTACAGATGTGAGAGTTGGATAATTACAGTAGAAATGTAGAGAAGAATCATCATCAAGTGCCGTCTCCGCAACGAGGGTTGGCTGCAACGTATCTCCGGCATCTCTTGTCTTGGTGGTACACTTTGCTAGACTGTAACCTGTCCATCTTGTGATGTTACTCTCCCACTTGTGTCTCTGTCTACCTCTTGCTCGCTTCCCTTTGACTTTACCCTCAAGTAAGGTCTTCAATAAGGTGTCATGTCTTTAAATGTGTTCAAAATATTTTATTTGCCTGATCTTTATTTCTCTTAGTAGTTCTTTCTTCATATTAAGTGTCTTTAGCACCTCTTTATTTGTTTTCTTCTCTTTCCATGATGTTCTCCCTATTCTTCTATATACCCACATCTCAAAGAAATCAATTTTGTCTTCTAATTGTTTAATTAGTGTCCATGTTTCTGAGCCATACATTAATATATAATAGATATAGCAGTTTATAATTCTCATTTTTAACATGTTTGTAATTTGTTTAGATGTTAATATTTTACTTATGTCATTGAAAGTACGTTTTGCCATTCTTATTCTCCTTTTAACTTCTGTTTCACATCTGGTATCATTTGTGATTATGTGTCCAAGATATTGATAATGTTTTACTTGCTGTAGTTTCTCTCCATGTATGTTCATGTTTAGCTCTTGTTCTCCTGTGTCTTTGCTGATTATCATGGTTTTATTGTTGTTTTTTTTAAATATTTATATCCAGTCCATTTTCATTACTTTATTTATTGACTTGATCTATTAAGAGAATACAGGCGTTTGAAAACAAATTTTACAAACGAATATTGCGCGTCCATTATATGGAACATAAAACTAACATATAATCGTGAGAAGCAATACTCGTGCATGGAGTGGTAGTTTCAATAACGCCACACATTATCTGCACTAAATACCCAGTAGCTTCAATGACACCACACATTATCTGTACTAAATACCTCGTAGCTTCAATGACACCACACATTATCTGCACTAAATACCTCGTAGCTTCAATGACACCACACATTATCTGCACTAAATACCTCGTAGCTTCAATGACGCCACACATTATCTGTACTAAATACCTTGTAGCTTCAATGACGCCACACATTATCTGTACTAAATACCTCGTAGCTTCAATGACGCCACACATTATCTGTACTAAATACCTTGTAGCTTCAATGACGCCACACATTATCTGCACTAAATACCGAAACTTCGTGTGATGGAGTGTCACCAACAATCAAAAATAGTGTATACAGACTTTATAGACAACCTAAACACACACTCATACGTGTGTGTGTGCGCGCGCGCGTGTTTGTGCACGGGTGGGTATTTGCGTGTTCCTGTGTGTGCGTGTGTGTGTATATATATATATATATATATATATATATATATATATATATATACACATATGGACAATTTTAATCTAGTTGAAGTATGTATACATATGCCATCAAGTAAGGAAACTTCTGCCTAGGTAAACTAAAGGTTGGAGCCCCAACCTTGAAGGGGTTCCGGTCAGGGGAGGAAACGGTATGAGGACACGGGATAATTCTTTTGTTAAATTATCAAGGGGATCCGACTCTGCCAACTGATTAGGTGGAGCTATTATCTTATATTCGGCCCTGTGAAACACCCACACCCCTCTCCTAATGGTTCCAGGTCCCTTCCCTGTAAATCAGAAGATATGTCTGTAAAAAAGAAAATAACATGGCCGTGCTGTGATGAAACTCTGAATTGTCTTCTGTCCAAGTGTTCCTGTGGTCAACTGTGTAGACTGGGGAAACAAATGAACAAAACATGAACAAAGTAAGTTAGCGTTCACAAACTCACAAGCTGTCTCTATGCTATTTTGAATGCCAGAGAGACACTGCGTGTTTTCGCTCAGTATTAATGAGGTGTTCCTGTGAATAGTTTAGAGTTTAGACCACCTAATATGTAGGAAGTGACAACAAACACACATTTGTTGTAACAAATTAAATCAGACTTCACCTCGTCCGAGTCCCTCAGGCACAGACGGGAGTATTCAAACTGATGTGGGGGGAAGTGGTCATTGACTGTAAAGGACACGTGAGAATTATCCTTCTAAAATAACACATGCGATTTTTCCCCGTGATTATCATTGTCCCAGTCCCTCAGTAAAGGACAATGTAAAGTAAAGGACACATGAGAATTATCCTTCTAAAATAACACATGTGATTTTTCGCGTAATTATCATTGGCTATCGAAACAAAGTGACAATGCAATGTCATAATAGGTCACTAAGGAGGTTATGGGGTTTAATTGTCTGTTCGTCCTATATAAGTTCCAAGCGACACAGAAACCCTGCTGAAGTTGGATGTGTCAGGCTGAAAGTCGCACATATCGCAGTTTCGAATATACAATGTTCGAATTCTAATAGATTCGAATGGTATCTAGCGACAGACCATGTTGGTCACATTTAGAAAAATGTGTGATTCACTTACTTGGTGTCCAACACATTTCTCCTTTAGTCGATAATGTAGTCAACTTTTTACTCAACTGAGATGTGGGTATATAGAAGAATAGGGAGAACATCATGGAAAGAGAAGAAAACATATAAAGAGGTGCTAAAGACACTTCATATGAAGAAAGAACTACTAAGAGAAATAAAGATCAGGCAAATAAAATATTTTGGTCACATTAAAAGACATGACACCTTATTGAAGATCTTACTTGAGGGTTAAGTCAAAGGGAAGCGAGCAAGAAGTAGGCAGAGATACAAGTGGGAGAGTAACATCACACGATGGACATGTTACAATCTAGCAGAGTGCACCACCAAGACAAGAGACAGGAGTTGTTGGAGATCCATTGCAGCCAACATTCGTTGCGGAGACGGTACTTGATGATGATGATGATGACTCAACTTTTAGAACTAATCTGTAGATTAGCAAGATTTGTCCAGAGACGGAGTACCGCGTCATGGTCTACTAATTGTACAGGAGCAATCGACATGAGTTTTAGAATGAATTGAGAAGAAATTGAGTACATTGTCAAGTAAAGGAGAAATGTGTTGGATACGAAATAAGTGAATCACACATTTTGATCGTGTGGACAACATGGCTCATTGTTGAATACAAATCGATAGTAGAGTTGAAGCACGGCTTCCTCGCGATTATTAGAGATTTACAAGTGTCTGACATTTACACTGATTGTTTGATATTTGATTGATTCGTATTTTTCATTGGAGGCTGACACAATTATCAGCACAATGACCAATTAAAAAGCAGGATCTGTCGGATCAGCCGAGATGAATAAGCCTGGCCGGTTTTCGCTATCAATTCGTGTGTACAGGGAAGTAAGGTCTTACTTCAAAGATGACGAGTGAAATTTGTTTGCTTGCAAAGATCCTCATGAATTTACGAGTGATTTGCTCTTACTTCCTATGTACAGCGGGATGATTTCTGAGAGCTTACTTGCATACCCAAGAGACTTCAGCATTCGGCTTAATGCAATGCGTATTGATGAAGCTTTCTACTCAAAATGTAGTCTGTGTCAGGAGGAGCTGATATTTTTCCTGAGTCGCTCACTGTGCATCAATCTTCGGAAGTGGTGCTTTGCAGCCAACGAACCAATTTTCTTCAGTATGAGTCGTGTTGGGCTACGGTTACATGTGAATTAGACTGGTTACTTAGTCCTCATAGACAATGTCTTTTTTGCCTACAGCGTTGTCAAACAGTTCCTGAGTCTAGGATTTGATCTGTGTATTCTCACGCACTCGCCTCGTTCGCCTGTGATGGCGTTCTAATAAATTGCAAAGCCCAGCTCGTGTTTTGACTCTTGGCTACTGCGTTTATCTTCCAAAGAAGGGGGTGGATTACACCTAGGATTACCAGTAGCTTCGCGGTCGGCGAACAAATCAATCTTTTGTAATAAAACAATATCATTGCCCACTGTGCCCTTGTGTACTGGACCAGATTTTCTCTGTATGAGCAGTGTTTGTCAGCGGCAGCAGTTGAGTTATACATGGTTTGTTTTTCCTTCAAATACTAGGACTTGCTACCTACAACGTGTGCACAGAGTCCGAGTTTCAACATTGCTTCCGTCAGTTAATTTAAACAAATATGTTCTCCTCGGCACTTGTTCTGTTATTTGCCCTTGCGCAATGGTGAGCTGTGTTTAAATCGTCTTATTATACTAAGAGAACATACACACGCTAGCATATCCAATCGCTGAGGCATAACTTCTACTTGAATGGGGCCTATTCTGGTGAGAGATGTTCTATCGTACACAGCGTTTTAACTACAGTATGCTCTCGGCCACGAACAACACCACGGCCGCTGTCTCATGCTGGACAAAAGAGACTTCGCTGCCACTGTTGCTTTTCCCTCACACAACGCTGCTCTTTAGCGCGTGTTGCCTTCTCAAGAGGCATTCAGTGTGTGGTCACCAGTACATATAATAACTGCATGGATTATATATGGCAAACCGTTTTCTAATATTCGATGTTCTTGCGCCAACAATTGTTTATTTATTCAAGTGCGCCCGGCTCTGTGGGGGTATTGCAGAGCGCGTCTTTGGTGGCCAATGTACTGATTTCAATGTCCGCCACAGGCATTTCTGCATCCGGACCTTTCAGAATGCAATGACATATTACTGAACGTATTTATATTGCCTTGAAAATCACTACAGCCAAAACATGCTGGGTGGGTGGCTACGTCCTGAATAGGATACTCTGCCAAATTTTTTTTTCTATTTAAGTGCAGCGAGAGCTCAGGTGTTAGTAAACTGGCCTCCTGGTTTAATAATCCAATGTTCAACTTCCAGTTCAACCAAAATATGTTTAAACCATCAGCTGCTCCTATTTCGACACATGCTAATGAAATGGGTACCAGTTCCTCTGGGAAAGTAAAAGTGGTATATATTCTGTTGTTCACATCATTCTTAAGTATGTCGTAAGTCAATGAAAAATACGGGACCAATACCATATTCTCAAAAACGGGACGAATACCGTATTCTCAAATATGGGACGAATACCGTATTCTTAAATATGGGACGAATACCGTATTCTCCGATACGAGTCAAAGGCGTGGAAATGAAAACTGTACATTATACTTTTTAACACTCCACCGTCACCTTGACATTCTTTCGTCACTTTAACATTCTACCATCACTTTAGCACCCAATCGTCACTTTAACACTCCGCAATCACTTTAGCATCCTACTGTCACTTTAACATTCGACAGTCACTTTAATATTCTAGTCATTTTAACATTCTACAGTCACTTTAACATTCTACAGTCACTTTAACATTCTACAGTCATTTTAACATTCTACAGTCATTTTAACATTCTACAGTCACTTTAAAATTCTACAGTCATTTTAACATTCTACAGTCACTTTAACATTCTTTAACACTTCGCTGTGTGATTTCTTAGATTCTTAGAAATTCTCTACAAAGTTTCAACATTTGTTTTTCTTCAAAGTGTCTGTAAAAGTTTCATCAATTGTTTTTGTTTGAGATATTTTTCAACATTAGTTTTTCTTCCAAATTTCTTTCAACACTTCAACATTTGTTTTTATGCCAGATATTCACCAACACTTCAATATTTGTATCTCTTGGAGATGCCAATCAATTGGTTCTCTTTTCACACCCAATCAACCTATCCTATTCTTATTCATTATCCCTTAGAATTACCTTACAAAATCCGACACAATGAAATTATGAACAATACATTAATGATATCTTGTTATAGTAACAGATAAGGGAGTGTTCATTTATTTGTCTTTATAAAGATGTCCCTTCCATTACAGAGCTCATCCGTTCGAATGAAATGAGAATCCGGGCCAAGCTTTGTGCAAAGCTATAATGATTGATGTAAAACTGAATGAGATGGGCAACGCGGGAAACTGAATGAGGAATTCGATTAGTATAGGATAGAAAGTGATCAGATATGTACCGTTAAATTTATTCGATATACGATACGTAGTTTTAAAGATGTGAATACTAGGGAATATACTCAGTATACGATAAATTCGAGAAGGAATCCAGAGGATAAATTAAAAATTCTCGATTGGTTCGTTGTTGTTGTAATAGTCCTTGTCTCGATTGGTTCGTTCTCTGTGACTGAGTGCACAGTTTGAATGTCTTGAATAATTCGCATCTTTTATTGGAGTTAAGTTAGTCAAGTACGGAAAGTCCCATGTACAAGAGGTGCTAGACGATTTGGTCCTTTGAACGGACTGGTTCAATTCCCGTTAGACTCAAGAATGTTCAGTATGCGATAGAAAGTTTTTCACTGTAAAAAAATACTCGGTATAAAATACAACATTTTTCAACTGGCAAAAACACGATAGAACGTTCTCTAGATATGTGTACATCCAAAAACACTCGTTGTAAGATATAAAGTTGTCCAGATATGTATACATGTAAAAACACTCGGTGCAAGATATAAACTTGCCCAGATATGTTTACATGTAAAAACACTCGGTGCAAGAAATAAAGTTTCCCAGATATGTTTACAAGTAAAAACACTCGGTGGACGATATAAAGTTGTCTAGATATGTATACATGTAAAAACACTCGGTATACGACAGAAAGTTGTCGAAATAGGCTTAGCATGGGGAAATAGGCTTAGCATGGGGAAATAGGCTTAGCATGGGGAAATAGGCTTAACATGGGGAAATAGGCTTAGCATGGGGAAATAGGCTGTATACAAAGAAAGTTGTCTAGAAATGCATACTACTAGCTGTAATCTTATAAGATCTCAGCAGACTTATCAAGGGACATCTTCATTTGTTTCCAAGCTGCTGTCAGTTATCAAGATAACCAGATAGGTGATGACCAGTTAAGGAAATACGACGTGCCATTATTTACAGCTATGCTGCGATATCTTTGCGTTTCCACACATTCAAATCCAGTATTAAATTATTTGTCATTTTGACATTCTACGGAATAGTCAGTGGTTCTTACCCGTTTCGTGGCCTCATTTTGGATTGAAATTTATTCCGTACTTCCCTCTTCTGAGTGCCTAGAAAAAGATAATTGGCATTCCATACAATACATCGTAGCTTTATGTGTGTTTAAATGTATGTACGTATATATATATATATATATATATATATATATATATATGTTTGTGTGTGTGTGTACATGCGTGTGTGTGTGCGCATGTGTATGAATGTATGTATTTATGTATGTAAGCAATGGAAAGATATACTTAAAGAAAGCACGCTTTGAATGACGTAACATAAATGGGATAATTCTATAATTCTCTACAACAAGCGAGCTGTCAAAAGAGATAATGAACAGCTCAAGAAGGCACAATATCAAATGAAGCGAGAGGATGACACAAAAGTCGGGAACAATTGCGGACCTGATATAGGAGAATATGCCTAACTAGGTTTGTGCATGCCTCCTGGAGAGAGATGAGGAATGTGTGTGCAATGTGCGCATGATACCAGCGTAATGAAATGTGACAATACACATTATTAGCAGTTTTCATTGGACGGATTTATCTATACTCAATCAATCAAGCTTCATGCCGAGTGGCGTTGGCGATCATGTCTCTCTACAACTCTTGTGTTGTTGATAAGCTCAGTTGCCGACCTGTTTGTGTGCCACAGTAACAACACATACAGAAATTTCTATTTATCTTCTTTTATCTCTTTTCCTCTTCATCTTTCCGGTGGTTACTAAATGTTGCATTATACAAGACTATTATTATTCCATCACTATGCTACCAGTGCCAAACCTGGATAATGACAGCACAAGACAAAAGAAAAATAGTGACAACAGAAATGACATGTCTACGAAGAATACTCGGAGTGTCATTAAGAGATAGAATTAGAAACGATAACATCAGACAGATAACCAAAACAATACCAGTATTGGAACACATCAAAAGACAGCAGATCAAGTGGTTTTCACACGCTTCCAGACTACCGACATATAGCATGCCACAAATGGCCATGACACATAGACATAACGGTTATAAAGCCAGAGGCAGACCATGTAAAAGATGGATCACAGAAATTAAAGAAGCCACAGGAACAAGCTTACAAACAGCGCACAAGAAGGCCATCTCCAGAGAACTCTTCCACCCCTGAAATTGCAAGGTAAACAAGGGACACAGCGTATAGATAGATAGATAGACTAAATGTTCAAGTTTTACCTATTTCATCACATGCCCTAAAGAATCTTGATTGTTTCTATTTTTTTGCTAGAATTTGTCGTTTTACTCCGGCATCTCTGAGAACTTCTACATTATTTTTCTTGGATGTCCATGAAATTTTCATAATTCTTCTTAAAAACCATATATCAGTTGCCTCCAGCTCTTCTTGGGCACTTTTGTTTTAGCTATACTGGTGTCATGTGACGTATTCCTTCCACAACGTTGTCTTCCCAATGAACTCTCTGAACCTCTCTCTGCCTTGGGCGATGTGGCTTTAATTTTCTAGCGATGTATTCATGTTATCTTTAATGTCGTCAGTCCATCGTCTTCTTGGTCTGTCCTTTCTACTCTACCCAGGTACTCTTCCCTCCATTAATTGTCTTTCTAAACAGTTGTGTCTTTTTCTATGACCAAACAGGCGTAGTTTTCTTTTTGTTATTGTGTTTAGTAACCAACACTCTGGAATATTCAATGTTGTTATAATGTCTGAGTTTCTGATTTTATCTTTCCATGATATTCTAAGTATCTTTCTGTAGCATTACAGCTCGAAGGCGTTGATCTTCTTTGCCGCTGTTTTAGTTAGGGTCCATGTTTCACAGCCGTATGTTGCAACCGGAAAAATAAAAGTTCGTAACATTAGCACTTTCATTTCTATTTTGTTGTTTTTCTATACATTTTTCAACCGTTTTATTTTGCAATATGCCATTGCTAATCTCTTCCTTAAATCTATACTAGCAACATTTAAAAACGCATCGGCATGTTTTCACATGAGCCATTGCACGTGCTGAATTTAATTTAATTCAGGCTACTTTATTTCACATGTATGAATCATATGCTGAATAAATTATGCAGTGTTTAAAGAAAAGTACAGCTTCAGAACCGGATAGCAAGCAGTTGTCTAGTCTACCCGTGGTGTAAAAAAAAAAAAAACTCCTACAGTCATCAAGTCACATCCATCATTAATATCGCGTTTGTCGCAGCAGCATCAATATAAGTTTGGCATCGGCGTCTCATGCTATTGCAGAGTGTCTCGAATAATTTTTGGGGTACGGCGAATAGAATTAAGCTGTAGTTTAATCTAAAAAAGATTTGCTTGTTCGTAGGTCACGGCGGTAATTTTGTATTCGTTCGTTCTCAATCTCCCATCGCATTTCTTGCAAGACAATGGTCCTATAAGATGTTCAGCACTATGTAGTCCAAAGAACGGAAATCTTTGTGTCCCCATCGTTCATTTGCGAACATGACCCGACACATCCGACTTCGGTGCTGACAATTAATACATTCTGTTTTACCACTTCCACAGAAAGGTGAACATCTGTAACTATATTGATAGAATAATCGGCCACAGCCATACAAGAGAATTATACTGTGGACACATAACCATATCACTAGTCGGCCAGCCGTACACGAGAACGCGTTCCCATATTCTGGTCATCACTTTCAAAGATATCCACATGGTATGATATATGCAGTATATATTGTCAGTAGAGTATATAGCAACGAAAAGGAAAATGATAACAGAACTAAAGGATAGTCTGAAATTACGCATATCTGTTGCCAGGGTATGAAAGGGGAGCAAAGAATAGCAACACTGTTTACCTTCCATGTATGTCGTAAGAAATTACTACGGAGATTTTGGAGGTGGGGTTGGCTATCCCATCTCAAATATCCTGAGTCAAATTCGCTCAGAGGGATTGCTGATTCCATTCTGTTCTCCCGACTATATCCTCCTAATCTGTAGGAGTTTGAAAACGAATTCAGAAGAAGAGTAAGAAACTCTAAACGAATATCATAACATTAAGTAGCTATCCATAACAATGAGTGGTTGTTTATAACAATGAGTATCTGTCCATAGCAATGAGTGGCTGTCCGTTTCATAACCTTGAGCAGAAGTCCATTCCAGAACATTGAGTGGATGTTCACTCCATAACATTGTGTGGAAGTCAATTCCATAACATTGAGTGTCTGTCCTTATCATTGAGTGTCTGTCCATAACATTGAGTGTCTGTCCATAACATTGAGTGGTTGTCTATACCAGGGGTCGGCAATCTATGGCACGCATGCCACACTTGGCACACCAAGCAATTTCTAATGGCACGCACACTCTTCACGTTTCCTGTATAAAGTTGATTATAAATCGATTAGCGGGAATTCCTCGCTTATTTTGGCACTCGCCTAACTACTGAACATTCAGAAAATTGTGTCAAACTCAAAGTGACAAAGTATGTTGTCGATATTGAGCAACTGGCCAAGACCATGCAAGGGCATGGCTCCCATTAATAATAAAAAAAAGTTTTTTTTTAATCTTTCAAGAAACTCTATTTCTTTTAATGTTGTTTACAACTTTACATATTATTGAATATCACTATATATTTATTAATTAAAATATAAAAATAAAATATATGGTAAAATAAGAATATTGGCGTCGACTTGTATAAAATGATATGTGATGTTGACACTCTGAATAATTTGAAACCTTAAGTTGGCACACAGCAAAAGGTTGCCGACCCCTGGTCTATACAATTGAATATCTGTCCATATCATTGAGTGGCTGTCTATAGCATTAAGGGATGTCAATAACATTGAGTACCTCTCTATAACATTGAGCGGCTGTCTATAATATTGAGTGGATGTCTATAACATTGAGTGGCTGTCCATAACATTGTGTGGCTATCCATAACATTGTGTGGCTGTCCATAACATTGTGTGGCTGTCCATAAATTACGTCACTAAATTGTTGCCAGTATTTATCGGACACGTTTTTGTTATTGACAAAAACCTTTTTCACCCTACCCCAGAGTCGTGAAATAAAAAAGAACTATCTATGTGGTGTATCCTTTACAGAACGATGCGCTCACTACCTGTGATCTGTAAACCTCTTGGTTCTGTACAATCTGCCCAGCTTCTTTCAGTGTCATGTAAAGAGGTCTTTGATATCCTGTGTTTATTGTAGCATTGGTCTTCCTCTTGTTCTTTCTCCTATGACTTTTCCTTCCATGGTTAAACTTTCTAAACCATTGTGTCTTTCTATATGTTCAAAATATGTTAGTGTATGTTTTTTTTAATAGTTTTGAGGAGACTATTTTCTTCTACGTTCAGGTTTTTATGGACGTCTGCGTTGGTTCGTCTTTCTGTCCATGATATTCTAAGGACCTTTTTTATAAGATGTAATTTATAATGCGGATAATTTATTTTTATTTCGGATGTCATTGCCCATGTCTCACTACCAAATATTTCCACTGGAAAAATATAGCTTCTTAATAGTTGCAAGTTTGTATCCTGTTTGTCTCTTGCAATAGATTTTTCATTTGTGAAATTGTTGTAGGGCATTTACTACTCTCTTTCTGGGCACTTCTGATCAATCTCTCGTGATGTTGATGGTTGATATGAGATATTCAAAGTTCCTCACATTTTCTAATTGTTCTTTGTCAATGAATATTGTAGATGTGAGTTCATATCTGTTGATATGCATTTTTTTTTATGCAATGGGGAAAAGATGTGATTTGTTAAGATGTTTAACTGACATAATTATGTGGTCTAAACATGTGGTACCTTGATATTTGTCTCCCCGCTGTCTCCCCCTCGCTAATCTAAAAGTACTATATCCGATGTCCTCCCCCCCCCCTCCACCGCTGATTTAGAAGTACTGTATCCGCTGTCTCCCCCTCGCTGATCTAAAAGGAAAATGCTTCCCCCTCCAGTGCCAGATATATGACACGTTTATATGGAACACAATAATAGCTCACAAACACATGCATATATCACACAATGGCATTGGATCAAAGAGCTCATGGACTGCTGGATCAGCAACCAACCAACTAAAAGTGTGAATGCTAGGGATACCAGAACTGTCAAGGACATTGGTATCCGGAATCTTCTCTTGCCATCTGATGTTCATAACTTTTCTGAGAAAAGTTGTATGAAAGTGATTAATTTTTCCTCACATGGCGTTCAGAGAAAAATTAAGCTATCCAACTTAAATGTATAAACAAATTATTGAACAAATATATTTGTTTTAAACCATCGACATGTACACACCAGACAGAAAGCAATTCAATTATCCACACTAGCTAGACTACGAACAGCACAGTATTCTGAAATGTTCTTGTTCTGACAACCCTATTGATCAACAGTTGTAATTCTACGAAATAAACCGCATAAAAAATAAAAAAAATGGTGTCTTTCTCAAGACTAAGAACATATCACAATAAGAAAGTCCTTCTCATGACAAAGGCCATGCAGCAATAAGAAAGTCATTTTCAAGACTAAGATAACACCACAATAAAGAAAAACTCCTCATGACTAAGAACATATCACAATAAGAAAGTCCTTTTCAAGACTAAGGCCGGGCAGCAATAAGAAAGTCCTTTTCAAGACTAAGATCACGCCACAATAAAGAAAAACTCCTCATGACTAAGAACATATCAAAATAAGAAAGTCCTTGTCATGATTAAGACCATACCGAAATAAGAAAGCACGTTTCAAGGCTACGACCACGGCGCCATGTCACATAAAATAATTCCCTGGAGAAAAGCGCACAAATAATTAGTCACACCGTATGGTTCTGATATAATCAAAGCGAACCTACATCCCAAATTGAAAATGATGTGCCTCGGACGAAAGGGGCAGATCCCGGAAATAAACAGATGAAAGAAACAATGCGTACGTAGAACACGGTGGATAATAACAGCGAATGAACACGCACAAAAACAGATAGAAAACACGATTAAATGGACAACATTCAGTGTAAATAGATGATCGGGTCACTGCCTTTGTGTTTCATCGATTTCCCAGAGGATAGGAATTCACATCCTTTGTTTATTGATGTATCCACTTTGATATTTCTTTGTAACTGGTGTCATTCTTTGTGTTTGCTGAGCATCTGAACCTGAGATATGCGATCCTATTAACGGGGCATATCTAGCATGTAATTATTACTTAGATTTAAAACATCGTTCGCATCATAATTCAATAACATTAATAACATCATGTAGAAGGTATATTTAAAAATTCAAATGTAGAATTGCCCAGTCAAATTCAACATTAACAAAATCCTATATAATATATATTTGTTAACTGAGGTGAGAGAGTTCATAGAAGTTAGTTTGTTCCTTTCGTGCCGCAAGTGACACATAGGGCAGAGGTTCTCCATATGATGCGGTCCGCTTCCTGAAGCTTTAGTTCCTGGATGGCCTTACAGCCTATTAATTCCCCTTCTTTAAGAATGATGTTTTTTTCTTAGAAGTTATGTAGAACCAATTCTGATTTATGGAAGTGAATCATGGAAAATCAGCAGAATAATGAAACATTATACAGAAGCAGCAGAGATTTGGTATAATAGAAGAATGCTAAGAATACAAAGAGCATATAAAAAGCTTAATGAATCTTGAAAGAGGTTAATTCAAAAGAGGTTAATTCAAAAGAGGTTAATTCAAAAGAGGTTAATTCAAAAGAGAGCTGCTTACTAGTAGCAGAAAGAGAGTCCACAATTTTTGGACACATGAAAAAAGATGGAAGAAATGGTAACAACAGGCTCCAGGAGTCCCTACGCCGAGCACCCATCACCGTTCATGTTCAAAATCTCAACAATACAAATAAGTTTGTGCATCTCTGCAACACTTTGTCAAATACGACAACAACCGATGAGGTTGTCGTTCTGCGCATTATTCGCGCTAGTGTGGAAATTTGTGGTCTTGGCATTATTTACGCTAGTGTAGCAATTTGTGGTCTTGGCATTATTCACGCTAGTGTAGCAATTTGTGGTCTTGGCATTATTCACGCTAGTGTAGCAATTTGTGGTCTTGGCATTATTCACGCTAGTGTAGCAATTTGTGGTCTTGGCATTATTCACGCTAGTGTATCAATTTGTGGTCTTGGCATTATTCACGCTAGTGTAGCAATTTGTGGTCTTGGCATTATTCACGCTAGTGTAGCAATTTGTGGTCTTGGCATTATTCACGCTAGTGTAGCAATTTGTGGTCTTTGTGCGAATGTCTGGATTCGGCGAGGTTTTCGTCTGGATACCAAACGTAATATATATCGCACAGTTGTTCTGCCTCCGTTATTACATGCAGCAGAATCCTGGGCTTAATATGCAACGCAGCTTAATTTTTCTTACCTGCAGCACCTGAGAAAACTTCTTGTTGTAACTTGGCAGGATTACATTTCAGACATCAAAATTCTTGAAAAAATAATAATAATAATAATAAGATAGGAAGCATCTATACCTTGTTGTTCAGATCACAACTTCGTTGTGCCAGTTAAATCGTCCGTATGCCACACAAACGTTTTTCAAAAAGACTTGTACGGTAAACGGTGTGCATGTAAGCGAAAAGCGTTCAAGTAGAAGCCAGAATGAACGTTTCAAAGACTACTTGAAGACATCTACCAAGCACTGCTAATTGACCCATACTCTTGGGAAACTACAGCATTGACCATACAACCTGGACCAGTCGTATCCTATCAGATATTATTAGTTTTGAATACGTTAGGACACTATATGTGATTCAAAGGAGACAAAAACAAAAAGAGAGATCAAACTGATTTCCCTCATCTCAAGATCTACTAAATTAATGCACACATTGAGGTCCCGGGTTCAATCCAAGGTTGGGACAGGAATTTTTCTTTCGGAATTACAATCAAAATCCTTCCTGTGCATGTAGAGTCGTCTGCTATAACAAAGTGACCTTTATTTCCACAGACCATAGAAAGCATCCCTGCACTCCATCACAGGAAAGCATGTAGCAACGAAAGACTAACATGTCTTTCAGAGACTAAATTGGACTCATCGGCCATCTGATGACTAACAAATAATCAAACCACACTTGACTCTTCTTAATGCAATGGCAACTTCCCTTGCAAAGAATGAACTTCGTCATCATCAAATTTACTAAAATTAAGTTAGTAATATATTTCTGATTATCACATGCACGAGTGTTGATAATTGGAGAGAGATAAGTTTGTAGAAAGGTAGCATTCTTTAACATTCAACATGTTTCTAATAGTTCACACATCATTTTGAAATGTTGTCATTTCTTGTAATACCAACAATTTGGCTATAAATAATTCCATCCATCTGGCAACCCTGTGTTGAAGAAGTGTGAATAAATCACAATAGAGAAATACCCAAGTGTACGAAGCAAAAACAAAAACAGCAGTTAAGCATAAATGTAACTCCTAATAAATAAAACAGATGGGCGGAGCATATAATAAAATAAAATAAGGAATGTGTACTATTATAGAAACACCAATAACGTCGATCTAAATAACAATGCTTACAAAATTATAGAAATTCTAAAAAGGTATTATGCACAAGTTTTTCATAGAGTACATGAAATCGTTCAACGCAAACAGCTAATTACATACTTACAAGACACGGAAAAGACATTCGGCTAATTGAACAATCTATACTATGAGCCAGTAACAACAGTACATGTATAAATAATTATTCACCATGTATTGATCAAAAGCGAAAAATACAGCTTTCATCACGTTTGTGTGTTGCCAACTATGCCTGGTCAATATAAACTGAACCGTTTTATAAATCAATTGACTACATGCCAGGAATAAAACTCAATTGAAGATTAAAAGAGAACATTCGATATGCTGATGTCTCAGTGTTGTTAGATGACATTGACAAAAATACGTATGAATTGGTGGGCCTAGTCAGTAACAGAATTATTTAATATTGATTAAATATTAAAATATAGAAAACGAAATAATGGATAGTAACAAACACAGGAGATATCAATATTAAATTCTAGAATTACTGGCCAGACTGGACGAAATTTGATGATGTATGAAACATTGAATTCCAATTTGAATTTTTTAAATGTCAAAATAAGAATAATTGACCAAAACATATATTCAACAGAATTATATATTTTTAATATTCGATACTGCTAAATACGAATTATCAGAAATTGAATAAACGTGAGATGTTAGTAAATTGTGCACCATACAATATATATATATATATATATATATATATATATATAATTGAAAAATATAAAATATAGTAAATAACATTTTTCATAAAGAAGAAAAACAAGAAAGAATGAATCATCGCTTCGACCAAAACATCTAAAATATAGGTACTTCTCTATAATGAAGACTTCATGAAATCATGTAGACTACATATATCCAGTTAGTCCTTGCCTTATTTTTCCTTCAAGATTTTCGCGTGTCCCTATCTTTATGAAGACATGTTTCCAGAAACGTCGATTAGTTCTACATTTTTACACTCTTTTGTAAACTTTTAATTAACCTATTGTATATTGTTTTAGTATGAATACTTTAAAAACATTATATTATACCATTATACCAGCAAGCAGCCGTGAGAGTAAATAGGGAAACATCTGATTGGTTCAGCGTGGAAAAAGGATGTGTCCTATCACCATATCTCTTCAATATTTATGTAGAGAACATAATGAGGAATGTGAGAAATGACCAACGGATAAATAACTTCGACCCACTCAACATTGGAAGTCGCGAGATGCCATAACTAAGATATGCTGATTATACAATATTACTGGCACACTGTCGAGCAGGCCACGAACACTTCATAAACTCCATTAAAGAACATAGTGAAAACAAAACCTATTTCTGAATGGAAACAAGACCAAGATTATGACAAGCGACAAAACCACAAGGAAGTTCTCAATCAGTATCAACAACAGCGAATTAGAAATAGTCACCAGTTTTGAATACCTTGGTTTTCATATCAATAATAACTGTGATTGTCATAACATTGTGACAAATATATGAATACTTATATATGTCTTTTCTTTGTCCATTTCGATCCTGACAACATAAGGGTGAAACACATCGTCATTTTTAATAAACTACGTGCTCAAGGGACACTCATACCAACACACACACACATCACCACACCACACATAGTATATAGATACAAATTCAGACACAAAGTCAGAAGGAGGTTGGCTAAAACAAGCTGATACAAATGAAAAACATATGATTGAGCTGCTGAAAAACAACATTCATAAGAGTCTACATACTCCCAGCGGCAATATGTGGGTGTGAATCATGAGCAATCACCACCAAAGTGAAAAATAAAATAGCAGCATTTTAAACAAAAGGTGACAGAAAAATTCTCAGAATACCATGGACCAAAAAGATCATCAATGTGGCTACCCTGACAGAAATGAATGTAAAAAAAAACTGGCTACACAACATGGTTCTTTCCAGAAAACTACACTATAGTGGCCACTATCAAACGTCATGACAGCCTAGAGAAGACCATAATTGGGGGGGGGGGATGATGCCAGAGAGAAAAACAAGTGACAGATCAAGAAGAAGACAGACGCAAGACATCAAAGACAACCTGAATATGACAGTAACAGAAGTAAGAAAACTGAGTCAAGATCGATGAAAGTTTCGAAAGGCTGTGATGACTACTACATCCTGTTCAGCATGTGCTACCTGATGATGATGGCCATTCGAATTATCATATGGTACACATTTTCACGTAAATAATATGCACTAGATGTACACATAAAAAAAAATAACCATGATAATTAGCAAAGTCACAGAATAACAAGTGCTAAGCATAAAATACATGAAGATATGCTACAACAAGTTTATCATTAGCAATATCTCGGACACATTATCACAAATTATGTTTGATGTGAACCAGATGTGAAAAAGAGAAACGACTAAAAAAGTACTTTCAATGACATGAGGAAGATATTGACATTAAAACACATAAAAAAACTAAAAAATGAGGAATATAAAATGATACATCTATTCTATATTAATGTATAGCTCAGAAACATGGACAAACAACTAGAGGATATGATTGATGTCTGTATGATGTGGATATATAGAAGAACATCGTTTGTTTTTTCTTTCGTTTGAAAGAAACAACTATATTTTTTTTAAATTACACAAATAAAATATGACACCTTAATGAAGACCTTAGATGAGGGTAAATTTGAGGAGAGGCAAGCTAGATATACAGATAAAGGGCGGGGGGGGGGGGGTAGGAGGAAGAGAAATATCACGAGATGGATAGGTTACAGTCTAGCAGAGTGCACCACTAAAGAGAGAAATATAACATGTTGGAGGTCCGTTATAGCTAACCATAGTTGAGAGTGTTATAGATGGCGTTCACATATCTAGCGAGATGAGGAGGTACAAGGCCGCAAGGACAGAAATTAGTTCAGAGATGACACGAACAGGATATGTACAAAAAACAAAATTAGGGAATATACAAAAACGCACCCAAATAAATGTGAAAACGAGACAAACAGAGAAATGAAGGAACAACCAGCAAGATAGTACTGTAAATGACTGACGCTAATTGATTCCTAAAGTTTACGAGTGCGAAATTCATATATATATGTATATATGGGAGATCAGTCAGGTAGTCAGAGAAGCACGTCTTAATTGCCGTCGCCTGAATATCCTGGGCGCCGTGATGACATGTACCATTGAAGTGGGCGGAAACAGAATAAACCGAATTATGTTTTATGCTGTGTCGGTCAGCAAGTTTCCTACCAGTCTCACCTATGTGCCTTATGGTTCAGCACTTGGAGATATTAATTACTTGGTGCTAATTATAAGTATCATGTGTTACACCTTTTTTAAATTGCTTGGTATTGATTGCATATTTTCATACTTGATCTTAAAACCTTCAAGCAAAGCTAAATATTTTTGTGTTCATTTCATTTAGCCACCTCAACCAAATAAATGGATCCTTTTGAAACAATTTTCGTTTCATTACGGGAATCAATGGCAACATCACGTGTCCACATTCCAACTTTTTAATGGTATGCATAATTTCATACAGCTTTTGTGACTCGGAGATTAAAAATACACAACTTCTGCTGCCAATGAATCTATCTGCGCACACAGCACTGTCATAGGCTCTCAGTGCATTACACATAGAATAATTGGTGCGGTTTGTGCGTCTGTAGCGAAAGCTGAAGTAACTCAGGGGAATCAACAAGTTAATACACGTCGTTTGGTAAGAACGCCATGTGTTTCACCCTTATGTTGTCAGTAGCGATATGGGACAAATAATACAAAAACTGTTTGTCTTCATATATGTTGTACTAAAGAAGTATTAAGGTGGAGTTGACTTTCCTTTTCATGTAAAATCATAATCAATGCTTTTTTTCTACAGAAAAAGATGAGTTTACGGTGTTTACTATAAAACATAATGGTTCAATACAAGAATCAGTGGACAAATCACGTGACAACATACCAACTTTTTAATTTCATATGCTATTGCACTATCTCGGAAACTTAAAAAGTCGTAACTTAAAATACCGATCTAGCGATATAATAAAAAATACAGAATACATTAACTGATTCTTCATATAGGATATTTTCAAGCTTCAATTTTTTTACTGTATCCATCTCTTTTGCTGTTGACACTCTCAGTATTCCAGTGCATTATTTTTATTGATCGTTGGCCAGTAGCTCTATTCCCCTGCCTCCTTTCTCCTCGGGGTAATTGAGAAGGACATCCAGTAATTGGGGTTGGGCCCTTTCGAGTTATTGGGCCGGGCACTATCCCTGTCTGAACGTTTGCCACAGGATAGGCACCACAAATATTATTGGATATAGTCATGTTCCCATTGTGTTTTGTACGTGGCATCCTTATTAATTGTGTTCCTTTTGGCTGGTTGCCTCCGTCTACAACACACTGTTTACTTGGGCAAGACTAAGGTCCTGATCGTGTGTGATTGCCTGACCAGTCTTAGTTTGCAGCCCTTGATTGCTGAACAAAGCCGCATCACCACTTCAAGGTGCTGACCTCGATGGAGTAGATGGCTAATAAGTCCTATTCTGCTCACAAAGTTCCTTGGACAAGCCGGGCATGGTATGATCTCTTTAGATGGTGTTTGATCTGCCGTGTCGTTTTAGCTAGTCTCCGCTGGTAAGCACCAGCATTTCTCATTTCTTCGCAAGATTACTAGCCTTTTTTTTTTTACTGTAGAGCTCAATATTGCTCTGCTTCATTCAGCGTTCTAGATGGATTTTTTCCAGGTGCTGGCTGAAACATTACTTTTTACGCTGATGTGTAGATGAAATATTGCAGGCGTTCTTAACTCAGTGCTCGCGAGCAACTTAGTGCTCTCTTAACTCTTTCAGGACTTGATTATTTTTAGGTTTGGACCAAATTAATTTTCATGAGTAGAACAATTTCCTTACATGTGTTTTCATTGTATCACTTGACATACTAATATTGATAAATAGTGTATGTGTAATATATAATTAGAAAGGGGAATTGATACAGAATATGAATATATAAGTACATTGATAATATATGATTACTTCACAAGGTTAGAGTTAGTAAAACACAAAACAAGAAAATGAAAATGTTAATTCATTAGTATAAATATTGTGACTTACCCAAATGTATCCATACTTGTCATTTATGATATCAATTTTTCAAGAATGTTTACACAAGTATATTCAATTCTCTTCATTATCCATTTTATTTTATGAATTTCTATCAATAAATGTTAAAGTTATGTACATTTTTATGATTGACACCAGAAGCAATAAAAATATGAAAATATTACAGGGGTAGAAATATTTCCCTACATGTGTTTTCCATTGTATCACTTGACATACTAATATTGATAAATAGTGCACGTGTAATATATCATTGGAAAGAGGAATGGATACAGAATATGAATATATAAGTACATTGATCATATATGATTACTTCACAAGGTTAGAGTTAGTAAGACACAAAACAAGAAAATGAAAATGTTAATTTAGATTTATTGACTTAACAGTTCTGTGTCTCCACCAAGATTTTTTCAGACCTGTCATATTTAGAACTCACTGTAAGAATGGAAGATTTATTGACTTACAGTTCTGTGGATATCTCCGCCAAGGTTTTTTAGTCTTGTCACATGGACATATACAGCTGTAAGTTGTAGGCTGAACTTACTCCTGCCATCTAAGCACTACAAACATTTGCTACATTATTTGGTAACCAGTTTTACATCTAGAGCAGAAAAGGCAAACCTAATTTTGTCAGCTAGCTAAATTTAAAATTGCACATCAAGCTAAACCTTTTAGTTCTATGAAGTGCCAATAAAGTCACAGTTTTCACCAACTGCCAAAAACATCACGAGATGGAGACTTCCTGCCTTGGAAGTAAAAAATTTTTGTTTCAGTGTTGAATATCAAACGTTTGCAGTGGGCACTATCTCCAGAAGTCTATTCTGTTCTGAACACTGTTTCTTCTTCTTCTTCTTCAGCTTTCAATTCTCAATCTCACCCTGGATATCTCTTGTAACAGGACAATGGTCCTACTATAATTCCAGCAGGATGTAGTCCAGAGATTGGAAATGCGTTGTGTCGCCGTTTTATTTGCGCCAATGGCCCAACACATCCGTCTTCGAAAGGAACACTGTTTGAAAACACACATTTTCTCCATATGTTGGCTCGGTGGTAGAGGGATTTTTTGGTTCACTTCACAAACCCAACTTGGTTGAATTAGCTTGTGGTTTGAAAGCCAATCGTTCACGTTGTACGGGCGATATGATTGGATGAAAACCAATCGTTCACATTGTACTGGCGATGTCATTGCATGCATTAGTCGTGTCATAAAATTTGATCATAGTTAAATGGCAGCGGTAGGAGAAGATGAGGTGGGCAAAAGATACTGATATAGTAATAAAACCCATAGTCCGTCAGGGTGGTAGGAGTGTCACATTGATATCCGCCAGGGTCGTAGGAGTGTCTCATTGATATCCGCCAGGGTCGTAGGAGTGTCACATTGATATCCGTCAGGGTCGTAGGAGTGTCACATTGATATCCGTCAGGGTCGTAGGAGTGTCACATTGTTAAATTTGGTACAGAAAGATTTTCACACATCTCTATCCTCTACCATCCTGATGAGTTTTGAAACTTCACACCCTGTCCAGTCATTGATATTATCTAGCCATGTCTTCTTCTGGCCTCCTAGTCTTCTTTCAACCTCCACCATACCTTGAAGAACGCCTCTTCATGTACACAACACGGAAAGGGACAGTTTACAAGTTTCAAATTCTCTTAAAACCTTTAGCAAGCCAGATTAAAAAATACGAAACGTCTCCCTGCCACCGGATTCTTTTTTGAAAATTTGCGTTTTTGATGGTGACTGTTTTTAAAATGTGATAATTTTTTGGTAGTTAGAGATATTTAAATAATATTTGCACATATAAATAAAGAATTGAATTATGCATATATTGGTGTAATTTATGTACGTGTGTGTGTGATACCAGACGTATGAGAAAGTGGTAAAGACGTTTTTCACAAAAAACATATTTTATAACAAATAAAGAGGGAAAAAATAAATAAAAAAATAACTTACCTTAGTTATCGAATTCCTTGGCAACACTGTAAACTAAATCACACAAATCTGTTGTATCTATGTTCTTTCACTGCAAAATTATCAAAATATAGCCGGGAGAACTGTATAAAACATGTAGATTTGCGGTAAAATCGTTCTTTGAGATTAGGTCTAGACCCATTTTTTGTGCTACTTCCACATATCCGATATCAAACGTCTACAAGTCTCCAAACCAACGCGGCATTCTGTATATTCACTGCTGTGAAACTAAATAACTCAATAATTCATGATTCAAGCCACGATTAAATGTTATTTTATTCAAAATACGATGAAAGAAAGGTCTATAAAATCGGTCGACCATCATGGCATCGTACCGGTGTGCCGATGTGGTCAGATTAATTGCTATAAAATTTGTATCTTCTGTCTAGCCATTGTTACAACGATCATGTCGGACGTAGGAATGAACCGGCTTCAATAGCGCATGTTCCCGAGTAACCAATCAGGCTGTGGGGCGTCTATTATAACGATATCTCATTGGATGGGGTATGTCGCCAACGGCGTTAGCCGCCATTTTATTTTTCGGCGGCTGGACTTGATATAGGCTCGGTGAAGGTGGAAGTTCACTAAAAGTCACTCATTTCAGTGAGAGCAGCAATTTAGTTGTACTGGTCAGCTAACACCTGGCATAATCTGCACTGTTATTAGGTGTTGCCCATTATTTCTGCCTGCCTCATTGGACACATTGAAATAGATGAAACATTGGAAAACTGATTTTAATAATGTATAGTAATCTAGGTACTATATAGTACCTAATCTAGGTGTAGTGAGGTCATTCCGTCGATCGTTGGATTAATCAACTAACATCGTAAAGTCCAGACCAATTTGTGTAACAGAAGTCAGTTCATAATTAAAACTCGACGGTGGTGTCATGACAGAAATTACAACTCGCATTGCCCTAGCGTCAAGTGTATTTAACAGACTGTCTAATATCTGGAAATCAAAGTCAATCAGCACACGCACGAAAGTGCGCTTATTTAATTCCTGCGTTATTCTGGTGCTATCATATGGATGTGAGAGCTGGAAAAGCTCTTTATCTTCAGAAAAGAAATTACTGAGTTTCGAGAACAAAGGTCTTCGTAAGATAACTAACACCCATTGGCGTGAATTCAAATTGAATGATAAAATCAGAGAAGAGACACATCAAATTTCATCACAGAAGTTATCAGAAAACGCCGTTGGTCCTACATCGGGCATGTCCTACGCGCAGACACCAACAGAATACACCACCAATCGCTTGAATGGATACATACAGGCAAAAGAGCAAGGGGTAGACCAAAAGAAACACTCAGAAGAACAATTCTTAGAGAAAGTAAAACAACCAATATTCATACTATTCAAGAACTGCACAGAATAGCTTTGAACACACAGAATTGGAGAGATCTGACCTCTGCCCTATGCGCTAACTTCAGCGCAAAAGGAAAATGAATGAATGAATGAATAGTACCTAGAAAAAACAAGCAATCAGTAATACTCAGACTGGGTACATGGAATGCAAGAACCATATGCCTTAGACTTAACACCTCTGACATGACAAATGAACCATCTATTCATAAACCCATAATCTGTCAGTGTCATTACGGTACTACATTAGATGCACCTCCTTTGTAGTATTTCTTTAGGCGTACAGTATAATTGGTCATAACATTTTTCTATCTTGCACAGCATAGAGAGCTCAATAAAATCACGGAGTCTGTTGGTGATTGCGTTGCCAGCCAAGTGAGATCTGCTGTCACTACCTCTATTTCCATTCTCGAACTTGATGTTATAGTGGGATATGCAGCTCACTTCTTAGCTAATTTCCTGCCATTTTGGTAGGCCACGAAACCCCAACAACACATGTGTGCTTCTTGTGTTACTGAGCCATCTGTGTAAATTATGTGTAGCTTCAAGTGCTGCGGTATGAGTTCTTGGATCATCCCTCTGTTCTGTTGACAGCCCAGTCACTGCACTCTCATCCCAGCTGAATCACAACTGTTGTTAATAACTTTCCATCTTTGCTAAATACCACCCATTCACAGCTTCTTCCAACTTCCTCCAGCTCACAAACTCTTGAGTCTGTGATGGCCAAAGTATTGGGTTCAAATCTCACCGCAGACAATTACTGGCAAACTACTGAATGTATTTATATTGCATAGAAAATAAATAAAGCCAAAAAATGCTGTTTTGATGCTATGTCCTGAATAGAATACACTACCAAAACAAAAATATTGATGAAGAAGCACTGAGAAACTAGATTTTGAGTTTCTTGGTACCATCAAAGATAAACTAGACAAGAGTCTTGGTACCATCAAGGATAAACTAGACAAGAGTCTTGGTACCATCAAGGATAAACTAGACAAGTCTTGGTACCATCATGGAGAAACTAGACAAGTCTTGGTACCATCATGGAGAAACTAGAGTCTTGGTACCATCAAGGATAAACTAGACAAGAGTCTTGGTACCATCAAGGATAAACTAGACAAGTTTCCTGGTACCATAAAAGGAGAAACTAGACAAGAGTCTTGGTATCATCAAGGAGAAACTAGACAAGATTATTAGTACCATCAAGGATAAACTAGACATGTCTTGGTACCATCAAAGATGAACTATACAAGTCTTGGTACCATCATAGAAACTAGACAAGTCTTCTGGGTGTTATTTCATCTAATGTGGTACTCCTGTGAACCTGGCAGGTTATAGCAGTGTTACCCAACGTTTTCTTTAAACCTTTCCCCACCTCAATCTTTCAAAAATTCTGATGTCTCCCCCCCCCCCATGTAAACATAAAGGGGCCCTACATTTTTTATAGGTCTATTCAAAAATTGACTTATTCCATAAATGAAACCTAATTATAACTTGTTCAGGACACAAGACTTAGGTTTTAGGAAGAAAGCACACACAAATTATTATTAGAAAAAAAACCCAGTTAAGTAGACTAAATTTTCAAAACATATAATAGACAACTAAATCTCAAGTACACAATTTTTTTTCGTAGTGCCCCCTAACAATGAAATTCCCACCCCTTTCCACATGTGGGGCGTGTGCCACAACAACGGGTTATAAGCTTATAGTATGGTGTGATAGCAGGTAAAGGAACATGAGGTAAATGGGGACGGTTGCTGACCTTTCATGCGAAGACGGTACCTCATCTTAAATGAATAGCCTATTGTAATGTTAAACCTCTGTCATGTTTACGGGGAAATGCCACTTTCTTTTTTTTAAAGTACGTGTCAACCCTGATTAAGAATCTCGAATAAATAGGTCAGACTTAGGCATGTTCAATCGTCTCATTTTATCCTAACGGTAAACCCCCACTCCCTCCCCCCACCAACACAAAAAAATAACAACCAGAAATACATGAATACTCAAAAACGTGTAATAACGATGTACACAGGAGACACATTCACGTGACATTTACAGTGCATGAATAAATGTCTCCTTAGTTGATGATTGGTCGATAAGGGATTAAAACCTTTCGGTTAAGGTATGTTGATGTCATGGACTGCCAGAGAAACTAACGTGGAGGTGTTGAAAGAGTCAAATGCGAAACGGACTTTAATCAATAATATAAGAAAAATACAATCTTCATATTTTTGGCCACTTCATGAGACAAGGAGGTTTGGAGAACATAGTCACAACAGGCAAGATTAAAGGCAACAGAGACAGATTGCGACAATGTGAGAAAACATTAGACAGTTTGATAACCTGGCATGGCAGGGAAACAACAGCGAACTTGATACATAATACTGGAGACAGAGAGCTGTGGAGAACCATAATCGCCTACGCCAGCCATCATGGCACCTGATGATGATATCGTTTTAGCAGAAATGGGCTTCAATTTCTAGCAAGTGTACTTGCGTTACAGCAAACACACACATCGTTAGGCTGCTTGTTGTTTGGTGAAGGCTCCACTGGCTTCGTGAACTGTTCTTCCACGTGATCTGGTGGTAAAAGTCCATTCGAACCACTGATTGTGGATTATTTTGATCGTCTGTGTCTCACAACATCCGTGTCATGAAAATGTTCGGAGATGAACTCAGCATTCATTCACACTCATATGTTTATCAATGAACTCTCTAGTGATTGCACAGATAGCCTTGAAAAGATAATCCATTCTTCACCAAGATCGATGCCTTCTGGTGTACACATCTGTTCAAGATCAATGCCTTCTGGTGCACACATCTGTTCAAGATCAATGCCTTCTTGTGTAAACAACTTTTTAACTTCTTGTTTCATCTTCTGTATCTATTCTCAAGCTCCTGCAGATCAGCAGGATATAGTCCAGATAAAAGTTGTGCCATAATTAACAGCTTAACTGACAAATCGTACTTCAGCATAGCCTCTAGGTCAATTTGACACTGTGTGGTGAGACCAGTGTTATAAATATGTTATAAAGTAGGGGGAGGGGGGAGGAGTAATTCCCTTAAAAAAGCCATTCGTGTGTTTTCGTGTATCAGATCTTCTTCGTGTGAATTGTGATATTCCTTTTGTGAAAATCTCTACGTGGGGGGTGGGGGGGGAGAACGGGGTACCTTTTACCCGCATTTTGGCTAAATTTCTAATGCTAAAAGGCATAGACCTATTCTGATTTGCTAAAGGACGGGAAGTTGAATATCTCAACCCTACGACCTCCTTATCTACGGGCCTTTATGGGACAATAAACTCCACCTTAAATTCCTCTTAGTTGCTGCTTACAATATGCTTGACAGGTAACAGTTTAGCTCATCATGCTCCCATTTCAGACCAGCCAACCAAGGACGATTTCTATTGGAAATTAAGTTTATCTAACAATCACTACGTTTAGATTTTTGTTTACTAGAAACAGATTCTTGAAGATATTCTATCTTTTTAATTATAACAAAGAAGGTCAGCTGTGTTAGAAATTTAATTTATTTATTGGATGATCTCCGTGACAGAAGACACATGGCAATCACATAATACTGTGAATAAATTAATACGTCTACAGAAAATACCTTATGATCACTGATCTATGTATAAATAAATCAAAGTCTTCACGCTCGACCGCATTTAGGGTTACCAAGCGTGTTTATTCGCTTAAACGAAGCGAGACCAAGTGTGTTGATGTGAACACGTAATACATTCGTTGTATTTGTAAACTGTTATAGAAACTGGGACAAAGGCATAACAGGGCGAGATATAAGTCAGTGTTATAAAACCAAGACAATCTCGGTGAGACCTGGACACATCTTTGCACTCAATACATACAGTTACAATACATATGTGCCATTAACATAAACAAATGTATATTTCCGCAATTTTAGTAAGCAAAATATTTTGACCTTGTTTTTACAAAAAACTCAGCTGACACAGGTGGATATCGTTATATTGTGAAATTGCGTTATTGTTGAAAGTAAATTTTCTCTCAAAAATGAAGCGTTTTAAAACTCACAAATTGCAATCCCATTTTTTTTCTCGTGAATACTAAATTTATTTTCTTGTGTTAACGAAATTATAATTAGATCTTTTAAATTACGAATTAAGAACTATGGCCATTAAAAACTGTAAGACTATATCATTTCTATGTATCAAAATTGTTTATTCTTTCCAATAAATAACAGTATCAAAAATACGTTTAAGTGGTAACCCTGTAAATACAAATAATACTAAAATTTAGATAATTTCATGACAAAAAAGTCGAGTGAAGCACTTTCTAAGCAGCTCTCCTATACCCCCGTAATCCTCTTTCGAGGCGGTATGACATAGCAGGCGCCGACATTCGAAAGCCACTCGGACGCTGAGTATAGCTCACCACTCAGCTGTGCACGTTTATGCTGTTAACATTCCGTACGACCGAAAACTTCACCCCGGTGACTTCGTCCTGTCTTAACATTTCATATGGGGAGGAACCAGCCTAGATCCCAAGCGGTACTGTGACGAGCGAGCTGACTCGACACTGGCTGAACCTTGACCCCGCGGTGGAGTCTAAGACATGTGAACGGACAAAGACTGGTTCCCATAAACAAGTCAAGAGCCAACTTGTAGTTCCGCGGGGAACTTGAACCTGATACGGACATTATCCCTTAACATCCAAAAGTTTATGTGCCACACTTTTGTTCACCATATCAACAGTTAGGGAAGAATGTCGTGCATATTGCTTTCAAAAAAACGTTTTTATAAATAGTAGAACGGGGAAAAGTTACATAAAATCACTCAAAATAAATGAGAGTTGTTTATTTAAATTATATTACCACATGATCAGATCAAAATATTTGTGTTCTTATGATTTATTAATACATTTGCACATATTAATACATTTCACATGTATTACATCCCCTTATCTGATAGTATCTGCGGGGTTATGACCCTTAATGAATAATGGAAATGTCCACTCTCTATAGCCCTGCTATCCTAGACAGAGCCTCAAAATATATTTCACAAAATTATTTTTCCATACAGAGCCTCAGTTTTTATCCTATTTTTGCATTGCAATCACGTTTTTATCTTTTTAAAACGTCAAGTTCCAAAAAGAGTCATGTTTTTATGTTGTGAGTTTAATTCAAGTACAATTAGTTTTCGCAAAAACAAAACACTTGACATTTGTTTGGACAATCATTCAATCATGACTATTACATTTTTGTTTGTAAACGTTTTATGAGATTGTCTTTTGCTAGGTCATATCGACTTACTGTACCGTGTCTCTCGTCAAATACAGTCACGTGAACTCATTCTTCTAAATGACTTTACTTGACGTTGATTTGTCATTGGCTGTCGACACAATGTATACAAAAGTGACCAATTAAAATCACTGTAATGGTTTAATAATGTGACTTCAGATGGATTATTTTCAAATAGTCCACACAACTAATTGAGAGACAAGATTATACAGTGTAGTAAACAATGTGTAATGGGGAATTTTTGATACCACATCGGTATATTCCGGTCATTTCTATTTGTACTGGTGTCTTTCAGCAGACATGGGTTACATGCGATCTGTTGCATTCTTTATCTTTATAATAACTAATGAAACCAGAATTCTGGTTTTCACACTTTTCTTTTATTAATATATGATATGCAAGTTGTTTGGGAAAATTAGCGGTATATTGCCCTGAATGATAGATGCACAAAATAACCACCATTTAACACGTATTGTGTTTAGGCAAGTGCCACCAACTCGTTCCGTCAAAAGCACTAGACAACACAAATTGTTTTTAAAAAGTCACACACCATTAGTGGTTTTTTTTAATCTCGAGAGGGGAACAAATAATAGCAATACTGTTTGCTTTCCATGTATATTTTAAGAAACGACTAAGGAGGTTATATGGTGGAGTTGGCTGCCCCCTCCTATATAAGGTCACAATGATACAGTGCCATTATAAAGTCGAATGTGTTAGGTCAAAAGCGAAGATCTCACATCAATGTTGTGAACAATGACAAAACGCTAATTTGCAGGAGTTTGAGAACAAACGCAGACTCAATTATCCAGAGTGAGAACTAAGATGGAAAGCATCTATGTCTTGTTGACAAGATCTCAATTTTCTTTTTATCTCCTGTTACCAGGGTTGATCACATCATCCGTAATATCACTCCCTTAATAATCACTTGTGCTTGTGTTTCTTTCTCTCCCACTTTCATCATCCCTTGCCTCCCATTTCGTCATACGTGTGTTTCTATTCATTGTTAGTCAGCTATAGTTTGTCCTGATGATGGTTTCTTTTTCAAAACTTCGTATGTCTTTGCGTCTATTCGCTAGTATGTCGTGTGTATACATATTGACAACATTTGTATCTAAATCCGTTTTTCCTTATATTCCACCGTGTTGCCCCAGCCCTCGTATTTCCAGCCGATGTGTTGTTCCCGGCACTAGAGATTAATTCCAATAGACCAGAGAAAAAAGCTTGTCATCTTTCCTCAAGGATTATTACTATCGTATATCTTATGCGTCGCATAATTCTTTTCTCCTTCTTCCTCGTTTTCCAGCAGGTCAGATGCTGATATGGATTCCATCAAAGAACTGTTCTGTAGTTAGAAGCTCCAGTGCCGTAGTTAGTGCAGTAGAGCTTTCCGCCAGAATTGTTTCAGATAGCCATCGTTTCTCCCTTCTGATGTGATATAGTGGGCAGTTTTGTAAAAAGAATAGAAGCATTCAAAAACTTATTTTTGTGTCGCAGATCTGGAAGAATCTGCGCCATAGTTTCATTTTTGGGTGAAATTATCCCCCTCCCTTCAAATATATAGCCCCAAACGTGGACCTAATTACATTTTGAGAACCACTGATCTTTATCTGCTTTATCTTTTTATGTGTACGTCCTCAATCTCCTGTATGTTATCAGGATGTAATCCGGAGAATGGAATGTGGTATGTCATGATTTACATCGTGGTTGCGATATCTGCGCCTTTCGATCTGACACACCCTATTCAGCATGATTTCTGGATAGCATGATCCTCTATTGAATAGGAGAGCCAAATCAACCCCCCCCCCAAAAAAAAACCTTCTTAGTCACATTTTACGATGTGCATGGTAGACAACAATAACAGTACCACTAACTTTGCTTCTTTTTCCACACCACATTGGCAACACTGATCTAAACCACATTCACTGATCTAAACCACATATCACAGTACACACCACGCATTGCTTGTGTTTTGGTTTTTCTTACTAGTCCTAATGTTGACATCTTAAGAGCACTCTAACTTTCGTGAACTGTGTTCACGAGATAGAAATAGGGCTCTGTTTACTGGAAGAAAACTTGACTATTGTGTCTTAGATAGTCACACTGACTAAACATAATGCTTCATTAATAAAATATAATTTAGTCACAGTAAACAGAGAACTTCCCACTTTATAGAAAGTGGTTTTCACTTTATAGAAAGTGGTTTTACGTTTGCAATGAAGGGGAGATAATATGTACAGTTGTGAACAGATTTGTTTTAATTAATTATTGTGTCAAAACAAAGTTGAGAAATCTATTCCTGATGTACTTTCACTTTAAACTTGCATTTACCAATTAGTGTGTTCTTTTTTTAAAATTGTATGCATCTGTCTAAAATATTTTTAAAAATTATTATGAAACTCTCACACTTAGGCTGACACATTAAGTGTTTCCTATATACAAAAACGATAAATTTGGATGAGATCCCCTTGTTCTAACAATTTTTAAAATATCATAGGGTTACTGTTTCATTGTTACAGTTACTCTTACTGTAACTCATTGGAGCACCTGCCATCTGATGTTAAAATGGTGCCAAGATACTTGACTTTATCCCCATGATTTAATGTTGAATCATAGATAGTATATATCTTCATTCATAAGACAAAGGCGTTGGACTTACATCAGCCATGTTCTCAGAATGAACAGCCTAAAAATTCCCCAGCAGTCACTATATTGGGTGCCACCTAGAGTAAGAAGAAGGAGACCTAGAGAAACTCTACGAAGATCCATTAATAGAGAAGGCATGTCAATGAACCTAAACAACACGCAACAATTGAAAGACCTGGCAACACAGACAGAAATGGAAAGCTATGGTTTCTGCCCTATGCGCCGCCTATGGCCCTGGAGGAACATAACATAACATAGATAGTAATGCTGTATTCTGGCGGTGTGTATTTCTTGAAACAGCCATTACTTCTAGTTTCTTCTTGTTTAGACTGAGAGCTTTGTTTTCACTTTTTTGTACTACCATGTCTAACAAACTTCAAATTTCTTTTTCTCCCCCTGCAATCAGAACTGTATCGTCAGCATATGTTAGATTATTCAGATTTTGTAACCTCTAGCTGCTATTCCTAGCATGTTTTCTAAGTTTCATATAATATCCTCTGTATACAGGAAGAAAAGATCTGGTTACATTACACATCCTTGTCTGATGCCCATCTCTATCTTTTGAAATTCTCCTACATTGCCGTCAACACTCGACACAGCTGTTTGTTTCCAAGGCATGTTTCTTACTATCTTTAGATCTTTTCCATCAACATAGCTGCCATCTTATTTTTACATACAGTCATATGTAGTAGAATTTATATGCATATTCTTATACAACTTCTGATTTATGAAACAACAGAGAATGAACAACGTAAAAAAAAACCTCAATAAACTGCTTTTCGCTGACGATAAAAACATTATGTATGATGATGAAGAAAAACTGCAAACGCACATCAACTCACTATCAAGAATATGCAATAAATACAACAAGCGGATCAATAGACAAAAAGCAGAAACTATGCAAATAACGAGATCAACAGAGAATTTAAACATTCAAATAGAGAACACAAAAATAATACAAGTCAAAGAGTTCATGTACTACGAAGTATCTTCACAGAAGACGGACGAGTCAATTGAGAGATAGAAACAAGATGTCAAAATGAAAATATTGTGATATACCAGATGTCACTTTTGCTAAAGCACCCAAAAAACAACATGGAAGTAAAGAAACACATAAGTAAGAGCATCTTTGTGTCAACATTATGCTACCACTGTCAGACTTGGTAACTAACACCTACACATAAATAAGAGCATCTTTGTGCCAACACTATGCTACCAATGTCAGACTTGACAACTAACACCTACACATAAGAGAAAGATCGAAACTTGTGAAATGTCTAAGTAAGGCTATTTGAGTCACCAGATTCGACAAGGTGCGCAATTAGAACATCAGACGGATACTAAGTATAACATAGTGCATCAAGTATATAAACAACAGATAAAATTGTTTGGACGTCTTATGAGGATGAACGGTCCCATGAGAGCTTATAACAAGATTTTACTAATGATACAACGCCAAGGGCAGACCTAGGAAAAGATAGATAGACAACATCAAGACCATCCTGACTAAACATGACTGCACTACAACCATAGCAACACACCTGGCTCTGGAACACAGACTACATCTTCTGTACAAACCTCTACGCTCAGCGGCAAGTGTGGACGTTATGACAGTCAATTCTTATAAAAACGTCCGTATTAGTAATAATTACTTAACTATTTTATCTGTTGTTTCTATATATATTCTATGCATCGTGTTATATCTATTATCTTTCTGATGTTCTCATTGCACATTTTGGTTGAGTCTGGTGATTCCAATGGCCTTCTTCGGGCATTGAATTTTGCAAGTTTTGATCTTAAATAAATCAAAAATCCTGTACACCATACAACATAACTGCAGAATGTTCACAGTGCTCAATAATTACATACATGGGTTATACATTGTTCACTTTCTCCACCTTGGATTCACTGGACATTTATGGATTTAGAAGTTATTCATCTGACATTGGACTATTCAACAATCTCAAAAACATTAATCTATTGTTTCTTTTGAGCTCTGTGCTCGCTTTTATTGCGGCTTTCTTTGCCATAAAAACTTCTACCATTTATTCATTTTAACACAGGTGGGAGAGTTGTAAGGAATATAATTTTAACACAGGTGGGAGAGTTGTAAGGAATATAATTTTAACACAGGTGGGGGAGTTGTAAGGAATATAATTTTTAACACAGGTGGAAGAGTTGTAAGGAATATAATTTTAGCAGTGCGTTGTCTAGTATTATTATGTATAAGGGTTAGTCATGGTCGCTGTAATTGATTGAGTAATGGATGATAAGTTTGAGTTTTCTGTAACGTGATACACATGAAAAATTATCACTTTCATTTATTACAAAGACAGTACGTGAGAAAAGGAAGCATTGATGTTAGAGTGGGAGGTCTATGGCACCATCTTTGTCCTGAGGTAGTATGCTAGGCATGTTAAGCACCTGCGATTCAAAGTACACAAAATGAGTAAACTGTAGCCATATATATGTAGGACCCCATATATATTGTTAGTTTCTTTGCCATTCCTGCAATACGAAAGTTATGAATATATTTGTGAATATATAGTATATTCACTGTTTACCGAAATAATCACCCTTCTTCAGTTTTTCTTTTTAAAAATTAAGAAAATAGGCCTATCTTATGGCGAGGTATGCGCCTTTCAGTCACAAAAAGGGGGGGGGGGAGGGGTTACTGTTACAGATAATCTAGTCACTATGATTCCAATATTAACATTGTGATGACAAAAACGTATTGAATATATAACTCGGTGGTTATGGTTCTGCACCACTCCCTTAAATACATAGGCCTACTCTCGAACTTGTGGTGGCTGGATTACCAGAACTCTATTATTATTTTATGGTTAAAAAACTATGATATAACCAAATTGGCGCCCGTGTGTTGCCAGAGGACAGAAATGGGGGGGGGGGGTAAACACTTGCGACGTTATTACCTGCCAATTATGTTGTAAGAGGCGACTAAGCAGGTCTTTGGCTCGCGTTGGTTGTTTCATCCCCAAAATGGTCAAAGTAATAGGATGTGTCAGACCGAAAAGCGCAGATATCGCAGCTAAGATATAAGCGATGACACAATGCACTTCGTTCTCCGGACTACATAATGCTAATATTCAGGAGTCTGAAAATGAACGCAGAAGAAGAGAAGAGAAATTGGACCATGCCCGCATTTGAAAAAAGCGCGCCTCACCATAAGAGTACCTTAAATAAAATTAATTATAATAATACCATAGTTTGTGGTACAAACAAGGGTTAGGTAATAACGAAACACGAGGATGACAAAACAGAGATTTATTACATAAACATATTGTGATCAAAATTATTCCTTGATGACACACACACATAAATCTACGTTTATACACGTGACAGCTTTACCATCATGTAATAATGAATACATACATATATGTGTGTGTGCGTGTGTGTTTGTGTGTGTGTGTTCGTCCATCACAAGTGATGATGACCATTTTTACATCCCCTTTTGAAAATTCAGTTAGAATTATGACCATGTCTAAGAGTTCGTAGATGTCTAATGAGCTCTATTCGAGCTGTAAATGTTCTAGGGCAGTTCGGGCATGGAATGACCACCGTAGACGGATTTTTATCTATCCGTGACTTTCTAGCTACTCTCCGCTGTTGGGCTGCAACATTTCTCTTTTCACAAGATGATGCGTTATTTTTTACTGTAGAGCGCCATATATATATATATATATATATATATATATATATATATATATATATATATATATATATATATATATATATATATACACACATAAATACAGTGGGGTTTTTTTCTAAGAAAAAGGTGGGTATACGGCGTTTACAGAAGTGGATGGTCAATATTTCAAGATGAATGGTCACCATCTCTCCCCCCCCCCCCCCATATTGCCGTCATACTTTGCACATAGGGAGTATTGAAGAAAAGAAAAAAACCAAGCTTACGTATGAAACATTTTGAGTAATCAAATAGTTTTCTTTTAGTTCTACTGTCATATTAAAAAATGGGCGGCGGTGTGGTTTGTTGTGTATTCTCCGTAGCGTTAGTTATGAGGTTACGTTACCTAAAGAGGGAGGGTTCAATCATTTCGTGTGTTGACAGTGTCAGAAGGAGAAGAAATATTGTCACGTCAATATTAAGATGTTTCAGTGATGACTTGAGCGTGTCTTTGAAACGCTTTATCTGTCCACCAGCTTTTCGAAATCCTGCCTTGAGTGCTCCATAATATATTTGTTTTGGCAGACGCGAGTTCTCCATACGCACAAGATGGCCTGCCCAGCGTGCTAGAGCATTCATAAGTAGTGTGTGGATGCTTACTGAGGTTGATTTTTCCAAGACCTCGAAGTCTGGTACTTTGTCCCACTAATGGATGTTTAGGAATTTACGTAGGCAGGTAAGGTGGAAATGATTTAATTTTCTTGCATGTCTAGCATACACTGTCCACGTTTCGCAAGCGTATAGTAGGGTTTGTATAACAGCCGCATGATATACTTGAAGTTTGGTGGTTGTTCTTATACCTCTTCTGTCCCATACATTGTTGCGTAATCTACCAAATACAGAACTAGCTTTTGCCAGTCTATTGTTAATTTCCATATCAATGTTGACATCACGAGAGAGAGTGCTTCCAAGGTAAGTAAAATTGTCGACTACCTGCAGTTTTTCCTGATTGACGATGATAGAAATAACAGTATGTTGGCTATTTGATGTTGCTTGGTGCATGACTTCTTTTTTTTTTGGTGTTAAAGTGAGGCCACAGTTGTTACAGGACTGTGAGAAGCGGTCTATGGAGCTCTGCATGTTTACGACATAGTCAGCATACAATACACAGTCGTCAGGTTAAAGTAATTCTCTAACAGTACTAGATTTAGTTTTCCTTTATTGCTTTTAGACGACGTTAATTGAAAAGACCACCATCTTTCTGTAATTGATCATTATGCCAGCTATTTCATTACTATGGTGTGCTTCCGTTAGCATGGCCGTAAATAACGGGCTGAAAAGAGTAGGGGCCAGCACACATCCCTGCTTTACACCATTTGTGACAGGGAATGCAGGAGATACTCCTCCGTCGCAGATAACACTAGCCATCATACCGTCATGAAATCTTGACTGCCTATAGGTATATCGAGTTCTCTTATCCTAAGTTGTGGCATTCTGTTTATGACTTCTTCATTTATTACTGATGGTTTGTTTAGGATTTCTTCAAAATGTTCAGCCCAACGATTTAAGATGTCATTTTTGTCCGTGAGAGGCTTCGCCGAATCGGCATTTAATAGAGGTGGTGATCCCGATGTATTTTTGCTCACTTTCAATCGCAACGACATCAAGCGATCGCTAATTCCTCGAGGAAGACCTGGAAGTTTCTGCACCAGAGATGATTATATAGCAAAATCAACACATGAGTCACGCCTCTCTGTGTTTTTACGTCCTATCCAGAAGAATGTATACCCTCCACCTCTCTCTGCCAACTGACCCTCATCTGCAAACCACGTTTCACTAAAAGCAACAATATTCAGATTATAACGGGCCCGTTCTTTAGCAATTAGTGTTGTTCTTCTTTATGGTTTGTTTACATCTGAGATATCCGTAGGTGTCCGAACATTCCATGAACCAACTAGGATTGATTCACACTTTGTTCTCTTCATATTTCATTAGTAAAGATAAGTAAATGATTGGGTTGAGAAATGACTATCGTTGAAGTTGGTTTATAGTGTGGAAGAGTTGCGCTAATCGTCAACCACACTCTCTCTCCTGAGTTTTATCTTGGTCCAGTGGCAAGACAAAGTCGAGACAATTGGGAGAAAATCAGGTGCAGTGGATGGCCAGAGCGTACTATGTGTCTAGCTGTGCACTATGCTGTCCACACAGCTCTGCTGTTAGCGCCTATGTACCCGTTGAGTTACCTGCCAACTTCTTCCGAGTATTTCGCCGCAGACTTTTTAAGGTAGACAAAGCCTTTGTTAAAAATGCTAGGCTGGCTTATTTCTTAGCACTGTGAGTGTCCATAAGAGCTACAGTGGTCGCCCAATATCACATCGACTGTAACAGGTTGACACCGTGTAAAAATAGCTCTTACTATATATATACATAACCTCCACCCATACAGATATACATACAGATATACAGACACACATACTTACATACATACATACATACATACGTACATACGTACATACGTACATACGTACATACGTACATACGTACATACGTACATACGTACATACGTACATACGTACATACGTACATACGTACATACGTACATACGTACATACGTACATACGTACATACGTACATACATACATACGTACATACATACATACATACATACATACATACATACATACATACATACATACATACATACTTACATACCGACACACATGCACTAATATAATGCTTACTTTAACCAGGTTTATAATAAAGGTCATAATTTGTCCATGCCTTTATAAAGTTCAATATTTCTATTTCTTTCCTTGCTATTTTAATTTGCTGCCTGGTGCCCAAAAAGCCGTTGTTGTTTTAGTGAAGCCTCCAAGCTGTCATGAAAGGAAACAGGACATATTAGTTGATCATCTTTTCTATCTCTATTGTAAATAGGAATTCCTTGGAAAATTAAAGACTTGGCAACTTGTACAGCTTTCTGGCAGTACTGTCCGGGTTATAATAGCCTCCCTACAAACAAATGTATAGTGCGCTTAATTGATTTATTGGCACCATTTGAATGTATGTTTCGTTCTTGCGATATCAGGCTAAGTTCAGAAATCTCTTGAAGTACATCACACATTAATTCTAAGTCTAAAATAAACTCCACAGTAGTAATCTTCTTCATCAATCCCTGATATGTGCACCTATCTTTTTTAAATCTCTGGAATTATCATCTTAAGCATTCTAAAATGACAAACTACTTTATGATCCAACAAAACTGCAGATACTGAGAGAAAGCTGGATGCTACCCAACTATTTCTTAATATTCGTCTAATTTTCAACAACTGCGCTTCCAGTGAACTGGCACATACATGGAGTTCGCGATTCTTCTTTGGTCGATGCATGATAAAAAACGTATAACTTGTCGATAAATTAGTTCAATCTATTAATTTCAGATACTTTCTTATCATCATCGTGGACAGATAATTCCAGATTATGCTTAGCACAGTATCAAACAATTAAGGATGGAATTTTATCTTTTAATAACTTTTTTTTTATTACGAGAACCAAACATTATTGCTGCACCATCACAAGCAACAGATATTAAACATTCATTCTGGCTCTCCTCTGTCAATCCAATAGAATGAAGACATCTAATCAAAGCGGAGAAGATTCCGGCGGATGATAAATCTTCTAGTTCAGCTAAGTCAATAAATAAATTAACTAGTCTGATCATTTCACAACCTGAAATTATTGCGCGAATATACACAATAATGTAGATATTCTGACTGATTGTTATCGCCTCGTCGATGATTAATGAAAATCTTGATTTTATATTTACAATTTCCGCCGAAGACGGATGTGTTGGGCCATTGGCGCGAATAAAACGGCAACACCGCGCATTTCCATTCTCTGGACTATATTCAACTGGAAATCTTGTAGGACCATTGTCCTGTTACAAGAGAAATCCAGTGGGAGTTTGAGAATGTGTCCTGTTACAAGAGAAATACAGCGGGAGTTTGAGAATGTGTCCTGTTACAAGAGAAATACAGCGGGAGTTTGAGAATGTGTCCTGTTACAAGAGAAATACAGCGGGAGTTTGAGAATGTGTCCTGTTACAAGAGAAATACAGCGGGAGTTTGAGAATGTGTCCTGTTACAAGAGAAATACAGCGGGAGTTTGAGAATGTGTCCTGTTACAAGAGAAATACAGCGGGTTAAGTTCTTGCAGATTAATTTCCATTTCAAAAGTATTGAATGACTGATTTTTGTTGTTGCAATTATATAGACTTTGTGAAACACCTTTGTAGTTGTTTCTTTTTGGCGTGATTGTAATTTTAGGGATACCGTTTAAGTGTCTTTTTCTTCGCGTCTTCTAATATTGTTATGAAAAGTGTGTGACCATCGTTTGCTTTGTGTTTCAATATTTGTATTTGTAATGATGTTGTTCCCGAGTTTTGATAAAATAAGTTACTTCACTGTTTGCTCATTCTTTTGAAATCTTAGATCCCATTTTAGCCTCCGTTCCGAGTGTTTGAATTATGCTGCAAGCACTGCAACATATTTTCCCATCCTTTGTTAGTAACCAAACATTTTTTCCCCAGAAATCATTCGTTTACTCCATTGTCCAACAGGACGACCAACTATATTTCACTTGTTCATTCGTCTTAGTAGAACATGAAGATGCTGCAACTACAAGCGATTCCAACGTTTTCATTATTGGTTCCGCGCAATCGTTTCCATATTTTTGCTGCTTGTGATGGGAAAAAAGTTGTAACTTTGTTAATTAAATACAGAAATTCGGGAATATTTTGCGCCAAGTATTTGTCACAAACTGAAACAGTTCTGTAGTATGTGCTCTGGAAAATGACCTTATATGGTACAGAAGACCGCTTTACATAATTAATTAGGACGTCATTCGTTACGTGTTTTATTATTACTGCGCTATTCGCTGGCTATACTTGGAGTATATCCATTTATACACTTGGAGTCGCCTGGCTATTTTTGGCATGCGACGCCAAGTATACAAATAATGGCCAATGAAAATCACGACAATAATTTTTTTTAAACGTAACGAATGAAGTCCTAATTAATTGCGTACAGAGGTCTTCTACCGTAGAGTGTTTTATTTGGGGTCAAGTCCGTTGATAAGGGAGCGGTGGGTGTTTCTTTCGCTTAAGAAGTCAGATCATGACACTTAGTACTAGGGAAAAAATGCCAAAAAAGGGTATAAAAATATAAAAGAAAACCCAAGGAAAATGAAGGAATGACTCATGAGATCGAAGATATAACCATTTTAATTCGGTAAATTTTCCCCTCCCCTTTATCGAAGACGTATCTATGACCCTGGTTATGGTGTATGCCCCTTTAGGTCCCCTATGTTATTCCTGGGCAGATGCAAATCGCAGAGTGTTGATGACGATCGATTTGGTGTAAATGCGCATTTAGACGGCAAAGTCCCGTTCACAGTCGAAAAAGCTCGACTTGTTTATTGCTGCTGTCTTCCTGTAGTTTCCCGTAGTTCTCCACACTGTCATTATCATCAAGTACCGTCTCCGCAACGAAGGTTGCATGCAACGGCACTGTAGTTACAAGTTATTTTATCAAAGTTTTTACTTCCATGAAACTTTGAAGTAGTCCTATTCTCTATTCTCATGTATATTCTTTAAAATTTCTAAATTTCGTGCTAAAATAATAATCTAGACATTAAGATATGGTCCTATTCTTTGGTCACAAAACGCACGTTAAAATCATATTTAGTCTTATAATTTTGAATGTGTGCCAGGCAGTGCCAAAGGTCTTGTAAACATTTACTATAATCACTATCGGAATCATCCTTATTATATTCACTAATTAGCAAGCTCTGAAACATAACCATAGCTTGTTCTGCACTGTATCTAGAAGAATAAACGTTGCCATTTTTTCAAAATTTCGGAAATAACACACGCAGCGTATGGCGGTCAAAGAAATGGTTCTTTTGCAGCCACGCGAGTCGTCTTCAGTTTTCTAAAGGAAGTGGTTTCCTGGGTGTTTAGAGATTACCATAAAAACTTGAACTGGGCAAAACGAAATATAACTGATCAATATATGATCAATCTAAAATCGAAGCCGTTAAAGTGGCGAAAGGTCCTGTAGACCCATACTATAAAGCCGTTATAGTGGCGATCGGTCCCCAATGAGTTAATACACACATAGTGCTCTGTCCGTGCGAGTTAAAACGTGCTCGCGAGCGCTAACCCTCATAAATTTTCTTTACAATTCAAAATAAATACGAACAAAATAAATATTGTCACTATCCACGATTATGGGGGAAAGGAAGGGAATGTGTGTCTACGGTACAAAGAGGAGGGTTATTTGATCAATATATATATATATATATATTTATTTCTTATTATATGTTATGGTACTCACACATTCAGTATTAAATGTGGGCGGTTTTCGTCGCCTGAAAAGGCTGAGAATCCCCGAAATGTAAGAATCCCTGAGGAAAATGACACTAAAAATACACTACTAATATCAAAGAAAGCATTCTATCTATCTATCTATCTATGTTCCTTCAGTGCCGTACACGGTGCATAGGGCAGAAACCAGAGCTCGAACGATTTGATGCTACTGTGTGTAATTTCTGTATGTTGTTGAGATACATAGTCATACTCTATTTTTGTACTGTGAAGAGTCTCTCTAGATCTTCCCCTTTTTATTTTGCCATCTGGTACCCATTTTAATCCTTGTAGTGACAGTCTGTTTTCATTTATTCTAAGTGCACGTCCGATATAAGTCCATCGGAATCTTCTTATTGTTGTAGAAACATATTGCTGTCTTCTCTTACTAGTTCTTGAATTCATTCGAGAACAGTGGATGGATGCAGTGTAGAATTCCTGTGTGAGTAAAGTGACTTTAATTTTTGTTCCGGGACATGCGGGAGAGCAGATAGGTTGGCCGCACACGCGGCTACTAAAGCTGTTGGCGGGGCGATGGATTGGGCAGACATTATGAACACCCTACGGGAAAACGCCCGAACAAATGACTGTATACGTGACGGTGACATGTTCCATGACTAGAATAAGGGAGCTTGGTTTAAAATGTGGTGTCGCTAGAAAGAAGCGGTTTCGTGGGTGAGAATGAATGATGGTCAGTCAACTCGGAGTGGCTGATACACTCAAGGAGAGATCCGAACACCTATGGACTTGTCCGGAGTGCAATGACGATGATCCAACGACTAACTAACTAACTTGAATTCTTCCCAACCACAGAAGGCATCGGTAGAATCTTACATTTTGAACTTCGTATTGTTTACATGTCAATAGTATATCTAGTGCCTCTATGGTGGTAACATTGTTTTTACTGTTTTCATTACTTTTCAGTTATTTTATATATTCTTTAGAAAGACCTGACTGTTCGAAACGTTGAAAATGTCTTGTAATTTTTATATTTACGTGTTTAGACAACATAACCCCTTAGTCTTAGTGATAGTCTTTCTGATGTGTTCAAGTGAAACATCAAAAACATGTGTTCTACGTAAGTTATATAGACACGGAGGTAGTGAAGAACAATTCGGTTTTAGGAAAAACATAAGAACCAGAGAAGCTATACTGAGTATCCGTCTAGTGATAGACAAATATATAGTCCAGAATAGTACCTATATTTGCTTCATAGACTACAGCACGGCCTTTGGCAGAGTCCAACATGAAAAATTAATCAAATGTCTTCAAGAAATAGGCATAGATGGAAAAGATATCAGACTGATTAGAAATATATATTGGGAACAAACTGCATCAATAAGGTGTGAAAACAGCTACTCACCATACATAGAAATAAGAAGAGGGGTAAGACAAGGATGCATTTTATCACCAAACCTATTTAATATCTACACAGAGAATATCTTTAAAAATATAGAAGACATGACAGTACTCAAGATCAATGGGAAAATAATAAACAATCTTAGATATGCAGATGACACTTTTTGTGGCAGAAAGTGAACACGAACTACAAAGACTAATTGATCAAGTCAATAAATCAAGTAATGAATATGGGATGGATATAAATATTTTAAAAAAACACACAAAAACCATGATAATCAGCAAAGACACAGAAGAACAGGAGGTAAACATAAACATACATGGAGAGAACCTACAATAAGTAAACCATTATCAATATTTTGGACACATAGTCACAAATGATGGCAGATGTGAAACAGAAGTTAAAAGGAGATTAGGGATGGCTAAAAGTACCTTCATTGACATGAGGAAATTATTAATATCTAAACAAATTACAAACAAGTTAAAAATGAGAACTATAAAATGCTATATCTATTATATATTAATGTATGGCTCCAAATTATGGATACTAAACAAAAATTTAGAAGACAGAATTCATGCATTTGAGATGTGGGTATATAGAAGAATAGGGACAAAATTATGGAAAGAGAAGAAAACAAATAAAGAGATACTAAAAACACTTGATATGAAGAAAGAACTACTAAGAGAAATAAAGATCAGGCATATAAAATACTTTGGACACATTAAAAGACATGGCACCTTATTGAAGACCTTACTTTTCAACTGACCTGCACATGTGTTTCATAGATTACTCAAAAGCGTTCGACTGCGTCCAACACCAGCAACTATGGGAGATAATGAACAGCATGGGTTTCCCAAGACATCTGATTCATCTAATAGAGAAACTTTACCAAGATCAAAAGGCTGCAGTGAAGTTAGAGGACGATCTCTCAGAGTGGTTTGAGGTACAGAGTGGAGTAAGGCAAGGGTGCACACTCTCCCCATACCTGTTCAACATATACGCTGAAAGTATAATGAGGAACGTGAGAGAAGACATACACAACACTGACTACCACGCTCTAAACATAGGTGGATTCCTAATCCCGGAACTACACTACGCAGACGACACAGTACTTCTTTCAAACGATATAAAGGAATTGGAACAAATAATCAAGAACACAAAGAAATATAGCGAAGCACAAAATTTGTATTTAAACACGCAGAAAACAAAAATCATGTCAACAGATATAACAACACAACAACCAAAAATCAGAATAGACAATACCGAGATAGAATGTGTGGATAAATTTGAATACTTAGGAGCAAACATCAACGGTGCAGGAGACTGCATGGCAGAAATAGGAAGATATTGGCAATGGCATATTGCAAAATAACACGGCTGAAAAACATATGGAAAAATAACAAAATAGAAACGAAAGTGCTGATGTTACGAACTTTTATTTTTCCGGTCGCAACATACGGCTGTGAAACATGGACTCTAAGTAAAACAGCGGCAAAGAAGATCAACGCCTTCGAGCTGAAATGCTACAGAAAGATACTTAGAATATCATGGAAGGATAAAATCAGAAACTCAGATATTATAAACACACTGAATATTCCAGAGTGTTGGTTACTAAACACAATAACATAAAGAAAACTACGCCTGTTTGGTCATATAAAGAGGCATAACTGTTTAGAAAGACAAATAATGGAGGGAAGAGTACCTGGGAAGAGGAGAAGGGGCAGACCAAGAAGACGATGGACTGACGACATTAAAGATAATATGAATACATCGCTAGAAAATGCAAGCCACATCGCCCAAGACAGAGAGAGGTTCAGAGAGTTCATTGGGAAGACAACGATCTGGAAGGAATACGTCACATGACACACTTGAGGGTAAAGTCACAGGAAAGCGAGCAAGAGGTAGGCAGAGATACAAGTGGGACAGTAACATCACACGATGGACAGGTTACAGTCTAGCAGAGTACACCACCAAGACAAGAGAGAAGATGTTGGAGATACGTTGCAGCCAACCTTCGTTGCGGAGACGGCACTTGAAGATGATGATTGTTGTTCCGTTTCACTGCAGTATTACCATATATTGATTGTCGTAAAAACTTTCTCGTGCATTCTATGGATATAAACACAGTAACCTTAATGTACAGTAAATTCTAACATATTTATTTTTAAAACTATTATTCTTGAACAAAATAGTAGTGCATATACGCAAATAAATAAATAAATATATGTTAAGAAATATTGTAGTCAGTCACCTCGGAGCAAACGTTTTCTCCGTTAATGGCGGCAACCTTATTTTCTAACAAAAATAGCGTCGCTCTTTGGTTGGTAGTCAATCTACGACGTTATATCCACTCAGCATCATTACAGACAGAAGGTAATGCCATATACATCATTCAGTCGCTAACTATGCAAGAGAGGTTATTCTATTCGTTATTGCGGCGTAAACTTTCATAAATCGCTAACTTTTAATATTAATTGCTGCTCTGCAGCCTATTTCACGTAGGCCCATATTATAATTATTCATATCGACAGCCTAGCCTAATCTAGTAGATATGTAGGTAGACTGTTAGTCCACTATTATTTAAGGTAGTGTTGCCTAGTATTGCTGCCATTTTTATTATAGTGCTCCTCAAAAAGTATTGCTATATACTACAGACATGATTGATACTAAGTCAGGAGCAGACCATGCAAAAGATGGATTACAGAATTAAAAACTCAATGAAAACAAACACACAGAAAAAGTAAAAAGTCATCTCCTGGCATAGAACCATTTTTGTTGTATCACTATCTCTGTTGACTTAACTGACACTTTATAAGCAATTATAAAATAAAAAGAAGAAAGATGTTCTTATAATTAAATTTTGTTTTACCTAGTATTATTAACATTAATTGCATGTCATTAACCTGTCTTGATAGGAAATATTAATAATACTGGTACGTTTTTTGTTCAAGTAACCGTTGGACTATAAATAGCACACTGTTTACATTTTGAAGTAGCCGACGTCACGGCTAAAACCAATCAAAAGGATGCTGTGACGTCACACCGCCGATGAAAAATAGAGTTGTGGCGCTAAATAAATGGTTTTGTTATGTTTCAACCTCCATCAATTTGATTAGTTGTACATGGAAATCCGCGATTTCCATAGTCTGCTAGTTAAAAATGTAAACATAATGTAAATTAAATGAAACACCTCATTCATCGAATGCCACATAGCCTATATCCATCAATTCTGCTGGTTTCTCATTCTTTTATCACAATTTCATATATTCGCCACAAGACGGGCACACATAATAGCTACATATAAACTACACGCATGCATCAATCTAGAACACACTTATTTCCATTACTACGTAAATGTATGCAATGACTGTTATGGTTGGTTGGTTGCTGATCCAGCGGTCTGTGGGCTCATGTCCTTTGACCTAATGCCATTAAATGGCATTATATTGATGGGAAGTCTGTGGATTTTCGACCCACCCCGGGACAGAGCCGGAGAATAACTATCACACCTCCAGGAAGGTAACTATCACACCTCCAGGAAGGTAGCTTTCAACCTATGCACTGCTCCTAGCCACTGTAGCCAAGATAGGATTCACTGTGCTCATTCCCCACCACCAATTGACTACTGGTTATGCCGAGCTTCTCTATTGCTCTAGGCATGCAACCAAATGTTCACATCAAAAGGATTGTCATGTCCTGAGTCACTGTGCCTCTATGATGGGTCTACGCTATATGAAAAAACAGTGCTGTCAGTTTCCTCCCCCCAGTGCTGTGCAGTACATCTCTGGCTCCCTCCCAACCACAGAGGGTGCATACATATATATTCAGGTAAACATGAAACACATTTCAACAACAAAATAAACACACAATTGTATAGATAACGTGCCATGAAGCTTCTCTAAGAAGATAACCTCAATATAACGGCATGTCATCCACTAAGTTTTTCTGTTGCATGTGTGAGCCATTGGTGAGACCCACAGATGCAACCACATGCGTAAATAACTTTTATCCATTCTACTGTATTTAACTCTCCGACTGTATTTCAATCTCCGAGCGCGTGCCCTAAAAATGAATTAGTCTGTCTAATGCCCAGTACTGTCTCAAGCGTTTTTTAGTGCATGTGCAAGGACACACATTTTCCCCTTTTTCATCTCGAAAGAGTCTTCGTTATTTTTTAAAAAAATTATTGAAAATTTATTTATATTATATAAATGCCCCTCAACAAAATACCCCCTTTTTTACCCTGGAAAATTGGAGCAAAATTCACCCCGATAATACACTCCAATAACCCAAAGGTTAGGAATACCGCAAAACTAGGCGAAAGTTCGCAGCTGTTACTTGGACGGCGAATGTGCCATAATACTAATAGTAATAATAGGGGGGTCTATCTACTTATTACTAATATTACAAGAGAACATTAATATATTATAGGCTAGACATTAAAGTAAACAAACATATAGGCCCTAGACCTAGTAAAAAGTAAAAGCATTCATTAGGCTATACAACATACACCACCAAGATGCAACATAATAATTGACACAAAACTAGCACAAGTTGAAAAAGTGAAATATCTTGGCACCCTGTTAATATCAGATGGTCAAGTGAGATAAAGAGTCGAACAGCACAAGCCAAATCAGCATTCCAAAAAATGAGAACCATTTTGTGCAATGGAAGACTATCAATGCAGACCCGAAATTGAGTACTGAGATGTTATATTGAACCAATTTTTTAATGGATTTTTATAAGGAAGTGGTGAAGACATTTTATCGCTAAATAAATTTTAAAAAACACAAACATGGGTTATATTTGTTATAAAAATATAACATTTGTTATTATTTTTATAAAAAGAACATTTGTTATAAAAATACAATAATTTTAATTAGATTTTAAAATAATTTATGTAGGCCCTATATGTAAATAAAGAATTGAATACAGCATATATTGGTGTTAGTTACGTATGTGTGATACAAGAGGTGCTAGAAGATTGGAAAATGTGGTAAAAAAATTGGAAAATAATAATTTAAAAATTACTTACCTTTATTTCCGATATGGCAACCATGATGTCATCATCTTTAAGTGCTATCTCCACAATGAAGGTTGGCTGCAACAGACCTCCAAATTCCCTGTCTCTTGTTTTGGTGGTGCACTCTGCTAGACTGTATCTTGTCCATCTTGTGATGTTACTCTCTCACTTGTATCTCTGCCTACTTCTTGCTCGCTTCCCTTCGACTTTACCCTCAAGTAAGGTCTTCATATGTGTCCAAAATATTTTATTTGCCTGATCTTTATTTCCCTTATAATTCTTTCTTCATATTAAGTGTTGTTAGAACCTTTTTGTTTTCTTCTCATTCCATGATGTTCTCCCGATTATTCTGTATATCCACATCTCAAAGGCATTAATTCTGTCTTATAAATGTTTGTTTAGTGTATATATTTCTGAGCCATACATTAATATAGAATAGATGTAGCATTTTATATTTCTCATTTTTAACTTGTTTGTAATTTGTTAGATGTTAATATTTTCCTGATGTCATTGAAGGTACTTTTAGCCATTCCTATTCTCCTTTTAACTTCTGTTTCACATCTGCCATCATTTGTGACTATGTGTCCAAGATATTGATACTGTTTTACTGGTTGTAGTTTCTCTCCATGTATGTTATGTTTAGCACTTGTTCTTTAGTGACTTTGCTGATTATCATGTTTTTGTTATTTATATCCAATCCATATTCTTTACTTGATTTATCAACTTGATCTTTGTAGTTCATGTTCACTTTCTGCTAAAAGAACAATGCCATCTCAATATCTCAGGTTATTATTTTCTCGCTGATCTTGAGTCCTGGCATTCCATCTGCATGTTTAAGGTTAGGTTAACCTTTAGATGCACTTCCGGTTGTCGTAATGTGACGACGTGTTTCCATGTTTACATTTGTGTTTTCTGGATTACGCGAATTTCGATGGTGTGGTTAGCGTATTACTGGTGACAGTGTGATGCCAAATTTAGTTCCAACCTGTAGGATCTGTGTTTTTTGTTCTTAAACGATTATAGGTGGAGTGTATTTCATTCAAGTTGTTCCGACATGCGAACTCCCTATCTTCGATACAGACAAAAAATGGCGTCTCGACTACTCCAGTTAATGGCTACGTTCACAGCGTAGAATTTCTTCTCAAAGAGACAACCGTAAGTCAACAATAGGGAATGTCCATCCCTAGACAAAAAGTCTGTGACGGCACTCGAGGCGGAGGAATCCAAATGGATCAACGGCTCAAACGGCGAAACAGCAAAGTGTGTGGCGCACAAGAGGCAAGTTCTGGGCATAATAATGAATATTGGCTGGCCACCGTGGAAAAGACTGGGACCTTACCACGTACACCCCAAAGTCAAGCAACGGATGAACGACATCTAAAGTTTAGGAAACAACATATTAGAATAGGAACATGGAATGTCAGAACACTACACCAATCAGGAAAGCTAGAAAATTTAATATTAGAGGCAGAATCATTAGATGTAGATATTCTAGGAATAGCAGAGACAAGATGGAAAGATGCTGGGTACACAAGAAAAGAAAATTTTAGTTTTATACATTCAGGAGGAGATTACCATGAACGAGGGGTAGGAATACTGATCAGGAAAGAAATAGAAAAATATATCAGCGGGTACTGGACATATAATGACAGAATGATGTTGCTAAAGATCAAAGCAAAACCTTTTGATCTGGCCATTATACAAACTTATGCACCGACTACAGATTACACTGAAGAAGAAATAGAACAGTACTACGAAGATCTACAACAACTACTCAAACCAGTAAAATCAACAGATATTTTAATAGTCATGGGAGACATGAATGCAAAAATAGGAAAAGGAAGACATAAGAACATTGTAGGGCAATTCGGACTAGGGACAAGAAATGACAGAGGAGAAAGACTTATACAGTTCTGTGAGGAGAACAATATGATCATATGTAATACATTCTTTCAACAGGAAAATAGAAGATTATATACATGGAAAAGTCCTGGAGACAGAAAGAGGAACCAAATAGATTACATTATGATTAACAATAGATTTAGAAATAGTGTCAAAAACATCAAAACATACCCAGGTGCAGATATCAACTCTGACCATAATCCAGTGATGTGCAAAATAAATGTCAAACTTAAAAAGATAGTAAATAGAGGAATCCAAGAACCACAGATAGACGCATCAGCACTAAAACAACCAGACATACAACAAAAATACCTTGTAGATGTAAGGAATAGATATGAACATCTAATGATAGAATGCATGGAACAATACAGAAGGGAAAATCCAGAAGAGAAAATAGACAATAAATGGGAAAGCCTAAAGAAAAGTATTCAAACATCAAGTAAAAATTTACCAACAAGAAATACCAAGAACAAACAAACATGGATGACAGATGAAATATTAGAGAAAATGTCAGAAAGAAAGAAAGCTAAAAATACACCAAAATACTCAAGTATAGACAAGGAGATACGTAACATGTGCAGAACAGCGAAAAAACAATGGCTAGAAACAAAATGCAATGAAATAGAGGAGATGTCCATACAACAGAAGACAAAATTAATGCATAAGGAGATAAGGCTCATCACAAATAAGAAAAATCCTATTAATGGTGGTGGCTGCATAAAAGATAAAAATGGTAAAATAATATTTGATAAAACAGAAGCACTCACAAGATGGGCAGATTATGTAACAGAACTGTTTGACGACCAACGGAACAAAAAACCAACAATACACAACAATGAAGGACCAGCAATACTGAAATCAGAAGTAGAACATGCAATAAATTCAATAAAATGTGGAAAAGCTGCAGGCTCTGACAACATAACAGCAGACATAATAAAAACTCTAAATGAATTTGGTGTAGATACTATCACAGAAATTTGCAATGACATATACGAAACAGGACATATACCTAAAGACCTAACATCATCAATATTCATACCACTACCTAAGAAGCCCAGGGCTGTGGACTGTACAGAATATAGAACAATAAGTCTAATGAGCCATCTAACTAAAATACTTCTCAAGATAATACATGAAAGAATTAAGAACAAGATAGACATGGAGGTCGGTGAAGAACAATTCGGTTTTAGGAAAAACAAAGGAACCAGAGAAGCTATACTGAGTATCCGGCTAGTGATAGATAAATATATAGAAGTCCAAAAAAGTATCTATATTTGCTTCATAGACTACAGCAAGGCCTTTGACAGAGTCCAACATGAAAAATTAATCAAATGTCTTCAAGAAATAGGCATAGATGGAAAAGACATCAGGCTGATTAGAAATATATATTGGGAACAAACTGCATCAATAAGGTGTGAAAACAGCTACTCACCGTACATAGAAATAAGAAGAGGGGTAAGACAAGGATGCATTTTATCACCAAGCCTATTTAATATCTACACAGAGAATATCTTTAAAAATATAGAAGAAATACCAGGACTCAAGATCAATGGGAAAATAATAAACAACATTAGATATGCAGATGACACTGTTCTTTTAGCAGAAAGTGAACATGAACTACAAAGACTAATAAATCAAGTCAATAAATCAAGTAATGAATATGGACTGGATATAAACATTCAAAAAACAAAAACCATGATAATCAGCAAAAACACAGAAGAACAGGAGGTAAACATCAACATACAGGGAGAGAAACTACAACAAGTAAAACAGTATCAATATCTTGGACACATAGTCACAAATGATGGCAGATGTGAAACAGAAGTTAAAAGGAGAATAGGAATGGCTAAAAGTACCTTCAATGACATGAGGAAATTATTAATATCTAAACAAATTACAAACAAGTTAAAAATGAGAATTATAAAATGCTACATCTATTCCATATTAATGTATGGCTCAGAAACATGGACACTAAATAAACAATTAGAAGACAAAATTGATGCCTTTGAGATGTGGGTATATAGAAGAATAGTGAGAACATCATGGAAAGAGAAGACAACAAATAAAGAGGTGCTAAAAACACTTAATATGAAGAAAGAACTACTAAGAGAAATAAAGATCAGGCAAATAAAATACTTTGGACACGTTAAAAGACATGACACCCTATTGAAGACCTTACTTGAGGGTAAAGTCAAAGGGAAGCGAGCAAGAGGTAGGCAGAGATACAAGTGGGAGAGTAACATTACACGATGGACAGGTTACAGTCTAGCAGAGTGCACCACCAAGACAAGAGACAGGAGATGTTGGAGATACGTTGCAGCCAACCTTTGTTGCGGAGACGGCACTTGATGATGATGAACCTTTAGAGCCCTGGCTTAAAATTACAAAACTTCCCCCAGGGCCTGAATTATGTTTTGGAAAATTTGCATTATTGATGGGTGTTTTGAAAACGTCATAACTTTTTTGTTTTAAAAGATATCAAAATAATTTTTGCACATCTAAATAAAGGAGTGAATAGTGAATATAATTGTGTTTTTGTTGTTGTATGTGTGATATGACAGTTGTGAGCAAGTTTTGAAGTTGAAAATTCGGGCGAAAAACGTAAAATGCCATTTTCAAAATCGCAAATATATCTTCGTGATGACCCTAATACATGAGCAATGTGTGACAACTTTGATAAAATCCTCATAAATAGCTATGCTTATTGTATATATATTGTTTATATCAAAACTAATATAATATGAACTAAAAAAACTAATAAAACGTGAAAAAATCGCATATACCGTCCGTCCGGTCAACACTAGGTCTATGCCGACACGCAACATAATTATTGTCCATGCACACATGTGTCACCCCTGATACATATTATTTTTGTGTTTTTTAATGAATACACACACATTCTTATCAAATAACAGCATATTAAACACAAAAAACAACAATTAGAACATGTAGTCACGATCACTTACCCATGCCACGCGGTACTCAATTTGATAGTAAAATACGGCCGAAAATGGCTAAAGTCGCTCTAGAAATGCGTTGACAAATTCAACCGGCTTTCTCTCTCTTACAATCGTAATGAGTAAAGGAATTTGACCTTTAAACTGTGACGTATTCCTAGCTTTGTGTGGCGGGAATTCTACGTCATATAAGCTTTAACTTTGTGAAGTTCCGTACTCGGGAATGGAGCGATATCGTATGGCGTGTGATTGCGACCACAGGCAAGGTGGGACGCACACACAAGGCGCAATGTTCCGACCATAGGGGCCTAAAGGTTAAACCCCCAATAGTAGTATTTTTCTTTCAAATTTGACAATTTTAGTTTTTTGATCCATTTGAAAGTGTAAATATTTGTGCAAAAAATGATATTTGTCTAGTTGTAATCATCCATCTGGAAGTATTTTAATTAATTTTTTTAAGTTTCCATGGTTACTGGTTATTTGGGTAAATTAATAAGAAAACTAGAATGGTGAGGCCATGTTCACAAGCCTATGGGCACAAGACTCTTAGATAAAGTATACAGTTTAAATTATAAGGAACACCTCATTTATAGAAAATGGCAGAATATATATACAAGAATTGGAGGAGCAGATTCACCACTAAAGTGCCATTAGGTCAAATGTGGAAAATTTAGACTATATAGAAAGCAATATGGGCAATCTGGGAACATATACAAAGAATACATCTAAACAATCAAGGTGTCATAGTTAAAACAGGAATAAGTTGACTGATTTTGTCATAGAAATAATAAAACCTGTTTTTGAGGATCTTTCAGATGATAATTTTTAAAAAAGTTTGTTTGGTGGGACACAAAATTCACATGAAGCATTCCATCACCTGATCTGGGATAGTTGTCCTAAAGCAACATTTGTAGGAAAAGAGAGATTGGAATTATCAGTAAATTATGCATGTCATTATGGTATTCAATGAAGGGAAGCTAGGCCAACTAAATTTCAGGAGTGATTTTTGAAGAAATTAGGACTGAGCTGTGGGTACCACAATGTTACGACATTTCTGCGTATCGGCCGACCCAGAGTAAGAGAATCCGAAGAAGGAAATATAATAAATAGAAAGATAAAATGAGCAAGAAAAAGTGTACATGAAGCCAAGGAACATGATAAGGATAATTCCTATGCAGCAAGAGCTTACTAAGTTTGGATTTACATAGGAAACCAGCATGTTAAGTCACATTTTTGCATTTTTCTCAAAACTACCTTTTCCAATGTTTTCAGGTGGGATTCAGGAGGTATCTCATAAAGTTGTTAACATATTCTATCCAAACTTGGCACACAGCTAGGAAACTATCATGCACACAATCTGGAGCACTGACATAGCAACAGATGGAATACTTTATGTATTTATGTTAACCCATACCCCTTGCTTAAAATAAAAATAAAAATTTTCCACATAACACAGCATAACATTTGAACTATATTCTGATCAATGACTTAATGGTTGAACTGAAAGGTACCATTATTTTTTTATGTGAATATCAAGTTTCATTAAACTATCTATGTTAGTTTTTGAGATATAAACTTAATGGCAGCCACATAGATTTCACAATTTTGGGGCATAAAACACCACATTTTCAGCGAAATTTCAAAAATTATGATCATTTTACCCCAAAAAGTTGATTTTCCTGAATCTTTAACCCATTATGTATCAATTGAAAGCATTGCTTCCAGCATATGCAATAAATTTCTATTAGGGCAGTTTAACCTGACCTTAAAGAAATTCTCTGTGTAGATATTAAGTAGAATTATTGATTTCCTTTTCTTACCCCTCATCTTATTTCTATGTATAGTGAGTAGCTGTTTTCACACCTTATTGATGCAGTCTGTTCCCAGTATATATTTCTAATCAGTCTGATGTCTTTTCCATCTATGCCTATTTCTTGAAGACATTTGATTAATTTTTCATGTTGGACTCTGTCAAAGGCCTTGCTGTAGTCTATGAAGCAAATATATTTTATATTTATTTTTTATTTATATATTTATTTTATATATTTATCTATCAGCAGTCACATACTAAGTATAACTTTCTTGTTCCTTTGTTTTTTTCTAAAATGGAATTGCTCTTAACTGACCTCAGTGTCTATCTTCAGTATTGCTGGTCCATCATTGTTGTGTATTGTAGGTGTTTTGTTCCGTTGGTCATCAAAGAGTTCTGTCACATAATTTGCCCATCTAGTAAGTACTTCTGTTACGTCCGTGTGTTGTCGGGGCTCAAAAGGGGAGCAAAGAATAGCAACACTGTTTACCGTCCATGCATGTCGTACGAGGCGACTAAGGAGGTTATGGGATGGAGTTGGCTGTCGCATCCCATATAGGGTCAGTGACCCAAAGCCATGCTGAAGTCGGATGTGTCAGGCCGAAAGGCGCAGATATCGCAGCAATGCTGTAAACCATGACACAACGCATTCCGTTCTCCGGACTACATCCTGCTATCTGCAGGAGTTTGAGAACGAACACAGAAGAAGAAGAAGAAGTACTTCTGTTTTATCAAATATAATTTTTATATTTTTTATCTTTACTGCAGTCAACCCCATGTATGATTTTTCTTATTTGTAATCTGTCTTATCTCCTTATGTATTACTTTTGTCTTCTGTTGTACTAACATCTCCTATTTCATTGTATTTTATTTCTAGCCATTGTTTTTACACTGTCTTGCACATGTTACATATCTCATTGTCTATAAGTGAATATTTAGGGATATTTTTAGCTTTCTTTCTATCTGTCATCCATATTTGTTTGTTCTGGCTTTTTTCTTATTGGTAAATTTTCATTTGAAGTTTGAATACTTTTCCTTAGGCTGTCCCATTTATTGTCTATTTTCTTTTCTGGATTTTCCTTTCTTAATTGTTCCACGCATTCTATCATTAGATGTTCATATCTATTCCTTACATTTACAAGGTATTTTTGTTGTATTTCTGGTTGTTTTAGTGCCAAATTATCTATCTGTTGATCAATTTCATCTATGTTGTATCTTTTTAAGTTTAGCATGTTGTGCATAGCATTGGAGTATGGTCAGAATTGTTATCAGTGTCTGGATATGTTTTAATGTTCTTGACACTATTTCAAAATTTGTTGTTGATCATATTATAATTTATTTGGTTTCTCTTTCAATCTCCAGGACTATTCCATGTTTATAATGTTCTATTTTCATGTTCAAATAATATAATACATATGGTCATGTTGTTCTCAGCACAGAACTACCGGGTATATGTCTTCAGGTGAATTCAAGGTTTGTACAAATCACCTGGTTAACTCTTTAGAGATTTACTTCAAACTATAAATCAGTCAATCAAGTTCCATGCCGAGTGGCGAAAGTGATCGTGCTTCTCCACAACTCTCACCTCTTGTGTTGTTAATAAGTGTAGATGGTGACTTCTTTTTGTGTCACAGTGACAACCCATCCAGAAATTTTTCTCTGTCTCTTCTTCTCTTGATATTTCCAGCGGTTACTAAATGTTCAAGCTGTACTATTCTCATCACATGCCTTAAAAATCTTGTCTGTTTCTAATTTTTGCTATAATTTGTCATTTGACTCCAGCATCTCTGAGAACTTGTACGTTAGTTTTCTTGGCTGTCCATGGACTACTCATTATTTTTTTCAAACTATATATCAGAAAGTTAATAACATCTAAGAAGCCAATATTCTAATCCGTTAACTTTTAGTCAACAAAACTTGCGAAACTAGAATTGTATTGTAACGCATCCCAATGAGGTTCATTTTCTCTGATCAACAGTTCATTATGTTTTATTGCAATTGACAAGGCTTAATATCTTCCTTACGCTCTACTCAACCAGCCATACATTCCATTCTATGGACTACATCTTGCTAACTAGCAGGAATGTGAGAACAAATTAAGAAGTCTTAAACAATGATGCAACCTGTTCCTGGAACCACTACTTGAAAATGAAAAGGGTCCTTATCAACTCTGATTCTTGAACTGTCAAGCTTACTCTGCATATTAAAGTATGAATATGTTGTGGTATGTTTTGTGATTGTAATTTTGAGTTCAAATATATTCTCTATTTATTGGAAATTTTAGATGCCGAGGGTAACCAGGCGAAGTTTAGCTTCAAAAGATGAGTCGTCTCCTGTGGATAGTCCAAAGACTACAAGTAGTCGAAAAAGGTAAACTGCTTAAATGTGTTTGAAAATTGTTGCACTCTTTCTGTGTCTACAGATTTTTAATAGTTGTTGAATACCAGCAACACATTAGATGTAGAACTCCTTGGGACAAATTGGCAAGAATAATACTTCTTCTACTTCTGCTGCATTAGTTCTCAAACTCCTGCAGATTAGCAGGATGTAGTCCGGAGAACAGAATGCGTTGTGTCATGGTTTACAGCATTGATGCGATATCTGCGCCTTTCTGCCTGACACATCTGACTTCATGGCTTTAGTCACTGACCCTATATGGGATGGGACAGCTAATTCCATCCCATAACCTCCTTAGTTGCCTCTCACAACATGCATGGAAGGCAACAGTGTTGCTATTCTTTGCTCCCCACTTGGGCTCGGCAACACATGGGCGATACCACTTATTGAATCAGAATGATCCAGTAGATACAGTGTGAAAGAAACTTGAATCAACATCATCTAGTAACTATGGTTTGAAAGAAACTTGAATCAGCATAATCCAGTAGTGACAGTGTGAAATAAGCTTGAATCAGCATCACCCAATAGTGAGGGTGTGAAAGAAACTTGAAATTTTTCACACAAAAAACTTTTATCTTTCCCATTCTGTAGATTCATTGAGATGTTAGCACACACAAAAATTTAAAGTCTTAAATACCATCATCATCAGGTAGCATATCCTGGACAGGATGTAGCAGCCATCACAGCCTTTGAAACTCCTGTCAATCTTCTTAACTTCTTTGATTGTCATGTTCAGGTGGTCTTTGATATCCTGCATCCATCTTTGTAGCCCACCTCTTTTTTGTTGTCCTAGCATAATCACCTCCATTATGGTCGTTGGAATATGTTATTAATTCTGCTATGAGAATTGTCATTGTTCATACCTGGGATTTACTTTCTGAGTGTAAGAAAAGAGCTAAACATAAACATACATGGAGAGAAACTACAACAAGTAAAACAGTATCAATATCTTGGACACATAATCACAAATGATGGCAGATGTGAAACAGAAGTTAAAAGGAGAATAGGAATGGCTAAAAGTACCTTCAATGACATGAGGAAAATATTAAGATCTAACAAATTACAAACAAGTTAAAAATGAGAATTATAAAATGCTGTATCTACTCTATTTTAATGTATGGCTCAGAAACATGGACACTAAATAAACAATTAGAAGACAGAATTGATGCCTTTGAGATGTGGGTATATAGAAGAATAGTGAGAACATCATGGAAAGAGAAGACAACAAATAAAGAGGTGCTAAAGTCACTTAATATGAAGAAAGAACTACTAAGAGAAATAAAGATCAGGCAAATAAAGTACTTTGGACACATTAAAAGACATGACACCTTATTGAAGACCTTACTTGAGGGTAAAGTCAAAGTGAGGCGAGCAAGAGGTAGGCAGAGATACAAGTGGGAAAATAACATCACACGATGGACAGGTTACAGTCTAGCAGAATGCACCACCAAGACAAGAGACATGGTATGTTGGAGATCCATTGCAGCCAACCTTCGTTGCGGAGACGGCACTTAATGATGATGAAAGAACAGAACATATGTTGACCGCAAGCATCTCATGCAGAGAGCGATTAAGTGGTTAAAGTGCAAGTTTCCCTACCATGTTCATTTGATCATAATCAGGATGTTCCAGTCTGTTCAACAATATACCAGTGTGGCAACTGTGGTCTGAACTGTTCAGGGTGCAAATAATAAATCCACTATCTTCTTTCCAGGCAAGTCGTAGATGATTAAAGAATATTGGGGGAATATGCTGGCAACCTGTCACCTATGAACAAAATCATTGCTCACTGCATGTCTGATCTTGATGTCTTACTTTTGTCTTTGTCACATGGTTCCCGTGGATGATGAGACGCAGGCCAGCAGACTGTGTACCTTTATCTTTTTGTGGCAGACTCTTAGTGACGCGGTGAATGCTGGGTGTACCATTACTGCAGATGTATCAACAGATCTGACAGAAAAATGATGATGATGATAAGCTCCTCCTTCGCAAGCGAAGATGAGCATGGCATGAAAAACAATAAATGTGATGAACAAGTAGAAAAACAACAAAACATTTGTGATTGTCTAATTTGGTTTGTGATTTCGTAGATGTTCGATCAGTCCAATTCATGCCAGGAAAGTTCTATTGCAGTGCATATAGGAGTGTAGAGGGTTCAGAGTAGGAGAGTTTTTGGATTTGTCCTTTCGCTTTCATCGCTTGTAAATTGCCCGCAGTGTTCTTTCTTTTTCATATTTAGTGATGCCAGCAGTGATCTGAGTGTGCCAAGCTGAGCGATCAAGGGCTGTAGTCTCCAAGAAACTAGAATGATGAACTAGTTGACCCAGTGGTGTATGCTAGGCTCGGGGCAGAATGTAATGATCTTGGTATACTGCCACACTTAAATTGCCTCCCTTTGGAGACTAAACATGCACCCATAAACCCTCTAGCACAGCCATTCCTTTGAGACAAATGTAATATGAATTTGGGTCTCACCTCTGTTACTCAACTGAGGACCTGTGCTTTTATCAGAAGGGATATAGGCTGTCAAGAGCTACTTGTTCACAGCTAAACAGATGATATCATCACAGCAGATAACAGGTTTTATACTGCATATGACTCATGTCAAATATAGGCATGGACATGTAGTGAGTAAAACAGTAGTGAAGAGAATCACTGCTTTCGAAATGAGATGCTACAGAAGAATTTTATGTGTACCATGGACAGCTAAAAAGACAAAGAAGTGTTCAGATCAATAAACATCGAAGAGAACTGACTCCTTAACAACATCATAGCAAGAAAGCTGAGGTTTTTTTGGTCATACAAAGAGACATAGCAGCATGGAAAGATTAATAGCTGAAGACAGAGTTGACGGCAACAGGGGAACAGAGCGCCAAAGATGACGATGGTGCAGTGATATATCAGATTGTTTAAACATGTCTCTAGCTGCGGCAGGTCAAAGCACCCAGAAAAGCGGAGTGTTCAGAGAATCATAAGGAAGACCACATTCTGGAAAGAATATGTCACATGATAGTGATGTGACATGTGCTCAGTTCAACTTTACCTACAACTAATTTACCAATTTCTCTGTATTGCTTGTATTCTTGTATTCTGTGTTGTGTTTGATTTCTCAAAATCTCACGTATGTTATTGTATGTTCAGTCTGCTGCTGTTTGCTGTTTAACAGGATTTAGTCCTTAAAATGGAATACATTGTGTCATGGTTTACAGCTTCACTGCGATATCTGACTTTGTCTGACACATTCGATTTCAACATGGCTTCTGGGTCACTTTGTCTTGTAGGTGGAACAGTCAAACTCCTCCAAACTGCCGTAGACATTTCTTATTTCTTGCATGGCAGGTTACAATATTTTTTTTCTCCCTTTTTCTCTGGTTCAGAACACATGGACAGATGTGTGTTTGAATTCTTAAAATATTTTAAGGTAAACATTTTTAAGTTTCCATCATTTTGCTGTTTTAAAAAAAAGGATATTTCAATGTTTAATTATTTTGTTGTAAAGGGGAGCAAAGAAAGAAGAAACAGAAGATGTCTCAGGAGAACCTCAGGAAACACCACCTAAACGAGGTGGAAGACAGGCAGCTAAAGGTAAATTTGTGGTTTACATATTCATATTTCATGTTGTTGAGTGAGCACAGTATTCTCTGGAAGCTCACAATTAAGGAGACTTATCACTGTCTTACACTTAAAGAGTGAGGAGACACAATTAGGGAGACTTATCACAGTCTTACACTACAAAAGTGAGGAGGCATGATGTTATGTTGTATTTAGTAATTTGTATCCACAAAGCTCTATGTGGATCTATGTTTCACATGTGTTTAGAAATTTGTATCCACGCAGAAAATGACCAACAAATAGACGGTCTAAAACTACACTATAAAGTCCATTGTAACAGAAAATGACCAACAAACAGACGGTCTAAAACTACACTATAAAGTCCATTGTAACAGAAAATGGCCAACAGACGGTCTAAAGCTGTACTATAAAGCATTGTAATAGAAAATGACCGACAAACAGACAATTTAAAACTGCACAATAATGCTCTGTATAAGAATGTAGCAGGTAAATTTGTGTGCTGGGTGGATGTTACATATTTCTAGCTTCGTGTGGCATGAATTATTCGCCATGTGAACCTAACTTCTCATAGTTCGGTATTGGTGAATTGGAGCATAGCAACGGACATCATCCGGCTAGTGATAGATAGATATATAGAAGTCCAAAAAAGTATCTATATTTGCTTCATAGACTTACAGCAAGGCCTTTGACAGAGTCCAACATGAAAAATTAATCAAATGTCTTCAAGAAATAGGCATAGATGGAAAAGACATCAGACTGATTAGAAATATATATTGGGAACAAACTGCATCAATAAGGTGTGAAAACAGCTACTCTCCATACATAGAAATAAGAAGAGGGGTAAGAAAATGATGCATTTTATCACCAAGCCTATTTAATATCTACACAGAGAATATCTTTAAAAATATAGAAGAAATACCAGGACTCAAGATCAATGGGAAAATAATAAACAACCTTAGATATGCAGATGACACTGTTCTTTTGGCAGAAAGTGAACATGAACTACAAAGACTAATAGATCAAGTCAATAAATCAAGTAATGAATATGGACTAGATATAAATATCCAAAAAACAAAAATGACTTCAGGTATAGGTTCGCCTTATCCTTTGTTTTGCTGGTTCTCTCGAACCTCCTGTTGTTTGTCTGGGCTGACTTTGATGTTATTGTCTTCTGCAAAGGAATCTACAAAGTAATCAGCTGCATGTTTACCTGTTAAAATGTTTCTATCTTTATAAAGTGTGATCCTGGTATTTCTCGTTGTACCTTCATCATTTAGTTGTTTTACAAGTTTCCATAATTTCCTAGTATCTCTTTCTAGGTTCAGCGACTGTTTTTTCTTTCCAGCTGCTCCATCTGGCTTGTAACTTGGCTCTTTGAAATTTAGCCTTTGTTTGCTGATATTTGTTGTGATGTTCTTGGCTAGGTCTGTTCTCAGCCTGCTGTCTAGATGTTTCCATCTCATTTTGCAGCTTTTCCAGTTCATCATTCCTACAACAAGTAAAACAGTATCAATATCTTGGACACATTGTCACAAATGATGGCATATGTGAAACAGAAGTTAAAAGGAGAATAGGAATGGCTAAATGACATCAGGAAAATATTAACATCTAACAAATTACAAACAAGTTAAAAATGAGAAATATAAAATGCTACATCTATTCTATATTAATGTATGGCTCAGAAACATGGACACTAAACAAACATTTAGAAGACAGAATTAATGCCTTTGAGATGTGGATATACAGAATAATCGGGAGAACATCATGGAATGAGAAGAAAACAAAAAGGTTCTAACAACACTTAATATGAAGAAAGAACTACTAAGAGAAATAAAGATCAGGCAAATAAAATACTTTGGACACATCAAAAGACATGACACCTTATTGAAGACCTTACTTGAGGGCAAAGGGAGGCGAGCAAGAGGTAGGCAGAGATACAAGTGGGAGAGTAACATCACACGATGGACAGGTTAAGTCTAGGAGAGTGCACCACCAAGACAAGAGACTGGAGATACGTTGCAGCCAACCTTCGTTGCGGAACGGCACTGAATGATGATGAACGGACATCATAATACACCTCCAGTCCTTTAGTGACATATATTCGTTGACATATTATGATACCCATAGTGCCTAAAGGTTAATTTTGGTTTTTCCTCAAGAATGAGGTATAACAAAGATAGAACTTAGTTATCCAAATAATAACATTAGTACCTCAAGTTTGCTTTCTGCTCAAGATCTTACAAGTTTGAATCTAGCCCTTTGCATTTTGTTTACAAATGGATTTTTTGGGATATCTTTGGGTTATCACTGGAAGTTACGGAGTTACAATCTTTGAGTGGTACTCTCTGCAATCGACATGCCACTTCAGTGAGAGGGACAGAGTACATATGGGGCAAGCCTGTGTGCAATGAAGTCAAGTCCTCTATTCAAACCCCTTGTGGATTATACTATAGATATTGATGGTTATTTTGTTTGTTATAAATCTGTATCTCTTATTATTTAAGAACTAATGTTATAAATTTTGATTATTCAGGAACTAGTGTTTATCTTTTGATTCATGAACTAGTATTATATCGTGATTATTCATTGATTAGTAGATTTAGTATTTACTGATTGATTTTTATATGCTAAAATTGTTTCAATTTTCTTTGTTTCTTCTATGAAGAATCTAAACAGGAGGTGTCTGCTAAGGGCAAAGCGGCAGCTAGAGGAAGATCAACATCACGGGGAGGAAGAGGGAAAAAAGAGGAAGAACAAGAAAGTGAAGAGGAAGGAGCATCAGGTAGTGAACATGAAGAGGATGAAGAAAAGGTACCTAGAGGAAGTGCTAAGAACAAAGGCAAAGGGGGACGTGCTGGTAAGTCTTCGGCTCGAGGAGCACGAAGCAGGACTGGACGAGGTGGCGCTGCAGAAGAGGAAGATATCGAGAAGGAAGAAACGGATGAGGATACTGATGTTGCTGTGAAAGGTAAAGGTAGTAAAGCTAGAGGCAAAGCTCCTGCTGCTGTACCGCCTCAAAGTGGAAAGCGAGGTAAAGGTAGGGGGACTGCTGTCGAAGAAAATGAAGAGAAAATGGAAGACGATAAAGAAGAAATAGAAGAGTCTAAAGATGTGGAAAATGCAGTTGAGAGTAAGACTAAAGGTCGACAGAGACACACTCCAAACAAAGAGGACAAACCTGCAACACCAACTTCTATTGGGGAGCGGAGAGGAAGAGGTCAGAAGACAGAAACAACTCCAAAAACACCACCTGCCTCAGGGAGGTCATCGAAAAGAGCCAGTGCAGCAGCTAGTTCTGCAGAGCCTGAAAAACAGGATGATCGTTCAGTACCTGAACCTATGGATACAGAGCAGGATACTGCATCTTTAAAGACTGAGAAAGTGAAGGAGGAACTATCCACCGCTCAGGTAATCAATTATTCTGTTCAGTCATTTCTCTAACATTTATTTTGTACGTATTCTTGTATTCAGTCACAGATATTTATTATCATACTGGCATAGTACAATGGGGTGTGTTTTGATTTTATAAGTCTTTATGAGTATTCACTCACCCTGCTTGAAGAAAGCCGCCAGGGTCACCAGGCTCGATAGATTATGAAATGAAGATGTCAGGGAAAGAATAGGTATAATACTGTGTACAGATTACATAGAAAGACAGCAGATCAAGTGGTTTGGCCACATTATGAAAATGCATCACGAAAAGTTGCCCTTACAGGCATATAACCAAATGAGATCAGGATACAAAGCCAGAGGAAGACCACGGAAAATATAGATAGAAAATGTCAGGGACATCCTGACCAGACATGGACATAGCACAGCTCAGGCTACACATCTGGCTTTAGAACGCAAGCTCGAGCTCCAATCACCCCTACGCTTAATGGCAAGAGTGGATGACAAGCCACCTGAGGAAAGACAATAGACTCACCCTGCGCTGCCAGGTATATAAATATTGAAACAAAATAAATATAATCGGTATTAAACAGCAGTTTTACATTGAAAAAAACTCTTACGTCTGGTGGGAATTAAAAAATTTTTGTCCTCATGCTTTCTACTTGAGTTTTATAGTGAATAATACACAGGATCGACATTTTGACCAAACGGTCTTTATGCTCATCCCTTCCTTGATAAAGACTTCTTGGTCAAAATGCTGGTCTTGTTCAAAATAAAATTGCTATTTTATATTTATTTCCTATGTTTATTTATAAACTATTTGCTAAATTCGTGGTTAATTATCTGGAACTGACAGGTGGCCACAGAAGTGTCAGCAGAACAAAGTCCTAACGTGAAGCGCAAGGCAGAATCTGATGCAGATGGGCACCCAGCAAAGCGACAGAAGACAGAACTCAAACATCCAGAATCAGATGATGAGCTGGAAGATTTTATTGTTATCAACAAAGATGATGCACCTGATGCGGATAGCAAAGAGGTAGTTCATTCCCAGTACAGTTTATCTTTTATTTCATTTATTCTCAGTTAATGTTTAATTTATAGTGCTTAAAAACATGGAAGAAAAACAGCAGATAACTGAAACGTTAAAAGCTTTTATAAATAGATGCTTGCATGTGTGACAAACAGGACCTAGATTTCTAGTTCAGGGCATAAAGAACATGGCCACGTCTTCTTTGCAGGCACATCATGGGCAACTGAGGAAAGTTTGGGTGTAGGGTGACAACCTGTCAGCAGTAAAAAATTATCATTGTCTACATGTCTTATTCTTCTTCAGTGTTCATTCTCAAACTCCCGCTGGATCTAGCAGGACCATGGTCCTACTAGATTTCCAGCAGGATGTAGTCCAGAGAATGGAAATGCGTTGTGTCACCATTTTATTTGCGCCAATGGCCCAACACATACGTCTTTGGCGAAATGTCTTGTCCTAATTTCTTACTTTTGTCTTCTGTCAAATTGTCCCCATGGATGACGAAGAGATGAAGACCAGTGGACATTACATATTTGTCCTTTTGTGGCAGGCAATACTAGATGTGCCATCACTGCAGATGGGTTAACAGATCGGACACAAGAACGATGAACTGGTTGTCCCAGAGGTGTGTGCTTGTTACCTGGCAGGATGTGATGGTCCTGGGATACTGTCACACTAGAATGCGTCCCTTCAGATGTTAGTCTCATTACCAATGTTTCAATATCAATACACCCCTTCCGAAAGCTCAAGAGATAGCAAACCTATACAAGTTCAGGTGTCACTTCATTTACTCACTTAGTGACACTTGAAACCTGAACTTTGTCAGAAGGCTAGGGCTGTCGCCAAGATCTGCCTGCTTATAGCCAAAAGGATTATTTCATCATCTTAAATATAAATGGATACTTGCTTAGAATATAGTTAGAAATGATAAGATTACCAACGGAAAATTAATGCAAAGAACTACACAAATACCAGTAGAGAATGAACTTAAGAAATGACTGGAGATGGATGGGACATATCGTAGAAGACAGATGTGTGTGGCCACTGACACAAATAAAAACACTGATAATGCATTTTCATTCTCTGGACTACATCCTGCTGGAACTCTAGTAGGGCCATTGTTCTGCTGCAAGAAAGATTGAGTGGAAGTTTGAGAATGAACGATGAAGAAGAAGATAGTTAGGACATCACAAAGAAATCAATGGGAAAAATCAATATATTTCAGGCATTGTTCTGGAAACCACGTGGAAGGAGAAAGAAGAGCAAGGGCAAGAAACACTTGGAGGAAAGATTTAAATGCAACTAAAAAGTTTGGGAGTGGAGTCTGTTCCATCCTATGAGAGACAAAACCATGCTGAAACTAGTGCAGCCAAGCTGTAAACCGTGACACAGCCCATTCTATTTTTCCGACTACTTTCTGCTAACCAAGTTTGAAAACAGATGCTGAAGAAGAAGAGAAAAGATTGAAATAGGTAGGACAGTGAAAGAACTGGTATGGTTATAATTGATTATGATAATCCGATATCATTACACTCTGGACAGACCCACCAATGCTATGCCTCCCCTTGATAGAAATAATAATATTGAAAATAGCTAAAGAGAGGACAAGATGGATGAGGTTTATTTGGTACCTACACTGCACAACAGTGTTGAAATGTGAATTGATAAATTCCTTTTCATTGCAATGTGGTGGATAGTTTTATAAAATTATGAGGTCACAAAGTACTGAAATGATTTTTTTAAAAACAAATTTCATTAGTTTGAAAGAAGGAATCACGCCTCACAGATGGGTACAATATATATGTTTTTTTAAAAATTGGTTGCATATCCTATTAAGGACATAGCCATCAACCCAGCATTTTTTGGCTGTAGTGATTTTCTAGGCAATATAAATACATTCACTAGTTTGCCATTGCCTTCTAAATGGTTCAGATGCACAATTGCATGTGGCGGGGATCAAATTAAGTACCTTGGCCATCATAAATGAGCTCTTTATCGCTCTGCCACAGAGCAAAACTACTGAACATATTTATATTGCCTAGAAAATCATTACAGCCAAAAAATCCTAGGTTGATGGCTACGTTCTTAATAGGATATGCAACCAATTTTTAAAATATATTAAACATATGGTATAAATTTAGGGTGTTACATTTTTAAAAAAATCCAAGCTGTAGCCTATATGTAGGCTTATCAATTATATTCTACTTATTTTCTTTTCTTCCTGATTTGATAGAGGTCTGCTACATTCACTTTCAATGCCTTGCCACCCAAATCTCTCAAAAGCAACATTAAACCTATTGCAGATTCTGTCCGTGTTTTTTTTAACAGTATGAAAACAGTATTATTGTAGTATGTTAGAATATCAGCAAAATGCTAGTCCATATAATTGTTTGAAAAAGGAAAAGAAACATGTCAGTGTAGATCTGTATTTAAATTCTTATTTTGAAGAAGCTTATCCAGTTCCAGATAGGACCATTGGAAAACAGAATCTAGAAAATTTTCAGTATGAAAACAAGTGTTCAGTTGACAATTCACTGCCAATACAGCAGGGGATGCTATCAATCAAATTTGATTACAATGGTTATCTCTCATTTGAGATCAGAAAATGTCATTTTGAAGGGGGAACTGAATGGTGACACTGTTGCCTTCCATGCATGAAGGTGACCTAACTAAAAGCCATGCATAAATTTATGTGCCCAGCGTTAAGCGCTGACCATAACACAATGGTGTAACTATGTGTAAACCATGACACAACAAATTGTTCTCCAGACTACACCCTGATAACCTACAGGCAGGAGCTTGAAAACGAATGCAGAGGAAGAATATCGGATTTGAATTACATTGCAATTGGGTGATTGACAACACATTAGGACTAACTTTGCTGCTCATAATAGACTGGAAAAATATTTGTATGGTTAAGCAATAGAAAACTTGTTCTTTGATATGAAATATTTAGTTGTATCTTGAGGTTATGTTTATTGGAAAAATGATCAGAACAGAGCTGACCATGCCCTTATTCTTCCTGTATGTAATCACATGATTGATCACTGCAGTTTGACTGCAGGGTCTAAGAAGGAACACTACCCCAGTCACTCTCACATGTTTTCCACTTTAATGAAAGACCAGAGAGTACACTAGTCCAAGCGTGAGGGTGTACCCAAGAACCAATTCCAGATCTCTTAAGCGTCCTTCTCAAAGCTCACAGAGATTTCTTGCATTCTGGTGAACCTCATCGACTTATGCCACTAGTTGATGCACACATTCTGGTGAACCTCATCGACTTATGCCACTAGTTGATGCACACATTCTGGTGAACCTCATCGACTTATGCCACTAGTTGATGCACACATTCTGGTGAACCTCATTGACTTATGCCACTAGTTGATGCACACATTCTGGTGAACCTCATCGACTTATGCCACTAGTTAATGCACACATTCTGGTGAACCTCATCGACTTATGCCACTAGTTGATGCACACATTCTGGACTGAGGAAATGATATTATGTGTATATTTTTTTAGGCTGTGGTATTGACAAATGAACAGAATTACCTGTCATGCTAACACTTATTCTTCTCCTTCAGCATTCATTCTCAAACCCGCTGGATCTTCCTTGTTGCAGGATCATGGTCCTACTATATTTCCAGCAGGATTTTATCCGGAGAATGGAAATGCGTTGTGTTGCCATTTTATTTGCGCCAATGTCCTGAAATGCCAATGGCGGACACTATTATTCAACAAACCACAGGAGAAAAAAATAAAGGAAGAAATTATTCTTCTTCGTTCATTCTCAAACTCTGCTGGATCTCCCTTACAGCAAGACCATAGTCCTACTAGATTTCCCGCAGGATGTATTCCAGAGAATGGAAATGCGTTGTGTCGCCGTTTTATTTGCGCCAGTGGCCCGACACGTCCGTCTTCGGCAGAGGAAGAAATTATTATATCCAACAGTATAATTTTGTACTAACAATGATGCAAGACATTGCTTGATCACAAAATGGGATGAAGTTTGCTACACCTCACCTGTTTTGGGTGGGGTGGGGGTTCTAGAGGATTAGAAAAAGGGAGATACATGATGATTATATAAATTGCTCATCATTGAATTACTTTGTGGTTAGCTTGCATCCATGTCGTAAAAGGCAACTAAGGAGGTTAACAGTGTGAAGTTGGCTGTCCCATCTCATAGGGACAAAGTGTCCCAAAAGCTATACTGAAATTGGATGTGCAGATGTCGCAGCAAAGCTATGAGTCATGACACAGCACATTCTGTTCTCAGGACTACATCCTGCTAATCTACAGGAGTTTGAGAACGAATGCAGAAGAAGAAGATGATGAATGAAAATAAGAACTGTGTGCAATATGCTCAATTAAACAGAAGAAACTTGTATAGGCTATTTATAATTATTACTGGAATAACATGATTGAAATCTGTTAGGTTGCAGACTCTCTACCGCCAGCAGTTCCAGACAAAACTTCACAACCTAGCACACCTGATGATGTTGGGTATGATGGTCCTAGAGTTAATCCACTAATTGCCATCCCAGGAGTTCCTGTTGTTGTTCCTCTCACTGAAGCAGAACTGGCAAAACAGTACACTTCACAGCATAGTGTGAGTAGCATAGTCTTTATTACAATTATCATAAATTCTCCAGTGTATATATATATCTATAACCCCCGTGTAGCATCACATTAAATTTCCCATTAATTATTGATGAGTTTCTGATATTAATGGCAAATTAACCTTTACCATGCCCAATACAAATTATGGAACTTTCTCCTTGCACTGAAATGATATCATTTCATAATGAAACTTAACGTGTTCATATCTTTGAAAATAAACATAATTCCCAACAGTTCCTCATCATTAGAAACACAATTCATAAGAATTTCACTAAACATGACTTCCATTTCAGTTTGATTTGTGATGATTGTAACAGATGGCAGTTAAATTTGATCAGATCTGCCATCTGCTGTGCATATTGTCAAGAAAAGGAAGATAGATTTAATGCTACCAGTGTTTCCACTTTTCCTGGAAGAAAAAGCTGAGTTTACACTTTTTATTGTAGTTACGAATTCACAATTCAGCTATCACATCGTCAATGGGGATACGACTGGAATTTTGTGGGGTTTTGTGTGCTAATGGTTAATTTCATTATATGTATGAAGTAATAGAGATCTACCTGTGTTCATTGGCAGAGAGGTACGGAACACGTCTTTAGTGGTTAAGATACCAGGTTCAAGATTATCAGCATGTTTATTGATCAGTTGATTAATTTGAGGGCTTGTTTTTCATTTAGTGGTCAAAATACCAGGTTCAAGATCAGCATGTTTATTGATCAGTTGATTAATTTGGGGGCTTGTTTTTCATTTAGTGGTCAAAATACCAGGTTCAAGATCAGCATGTTTATTGATCTGTTGATTAATTTGGGGGCTTGTTTTTCATTTAGTGGTCAAAATACCAGGTTCAAGATCAGCATGTTTATTGATCTGTTGATTAATTTGGGGGCTTGTTTTTCATTTAGTGGTCAAAATACCAGGTTCAAGATCAGCATGTTTATTGATCAGTTGATTAATTTGGGGGCTTATTTTTTATTTAGTGGTCATAACCAGGTTCAAGATCATCAGTCGTACCATTAGATGATTGATTTGGGAGCTTGTTTTTCATTTTTTCATTCTCTGTGAAAAGTATTAATCCTCTCATGTCTGACCTAGCATGACTTCTGGGTGACTGATTCTCTATGGGATGGAATAGCCAACTCCATCATTAAGCATCCTTAGTCGCCTCTTACAACATGCATTTTAGGTAACTCACTATTCTTTACTCCACCTTTGGTCCATGCAATACGAAGATGGGAGTATTGGTATACTGTAAAAATGTGTGGTCGCCCCATCTTTTGAAATCCATTCTACTCCCTTTCATTAGATTACAATTTATGTCACTTTCATATTGTCATTTTAGTATGTGCCATGTGTGGGCATGGAAAGACGATTAGAGGCTTTCGAGTACAAATGTTACAGGCGAATTCTATGAATTTCCCATAGCGAACATAAGACCAACTTATACATAAGAAATTAAATAGAAATGTATGCAGGTGTACAAGAACCATTGCTTTCAATAGTGAAACGGCAAAAACTTGCATGGTTCGGACATCATGTATGCAGGCACAATTCCTTGTCAAAAACAATACTGCAGGGAACTGTCGAGGGAGAAGAAGCAGAGATGGGCAAATAAAGGCATGGATAGACATCATCAATGAATGGACAAGACAAGATTTGTCCTCACTCTTTGGCATTGCTGAGGATTGGAATTGCTGAGGACTCTGTGTGCTGAAGCATCCAATTTGGTACCCCTACAACCCTGAAGGGTTACGGGTTTATTGATGGATTGATGTGCCATCCATAACATGCAATATATGCCATCCATGACATGTGATATGTGCCATCCATGACATGTGATATGTGCCATCCACAACATGCAATATGTGCCATCCACAACATGCAATATGTGCCATCCACAACATACAATATGTGCCATCCACAACATGTGATATTTACCATCCACAACATGCAATATGCCCTTAAGATTGTGAATGTTCTTGTGGTTGTTCTTGGTTTATTATAACAAGCATGTATGCTTTAGCTTGGACAAAATCACTGCAGAAATGTTGTGAGGAAAGTACTTACATTTATCATATACAATCCAAGTATCCTCAGTGGACCTAATATCCCTAATGCATGGCTATTAAATATGGCATCAATCTGTGTATACATTTCATATAATTCATTACAAATACGGTATCTTGAGCATGTATAATATAATTCATAAGGATCTAGAAGCTATAGAAACAATCATTCTCAGCTATTGCCTTTCATTGGATACCCTCACAATGTGGAATCATGGGAAATGAGAAATCTGATGTTTTGTGAAGAACAGGTAATGAAATGAACAACACAGACATCCACTGTCTTACAAAGAAGCAAAAATCATAATCCATAACACATACACGTAGAAGGAACAAATGGAAGCGGAAGACAAACCCCTATGCAATACATCTACAGATATCAACAGACCACACTGGGGTTGACTCACTTGTTTTCAGTCATCGATGTGGTATGAAAATGAAAGAGCCAGCAGCGCAGTTCCAGTTCTGTGTTGATTTATATTTCTTTTGTCCTGAGAATCTATTCCAAACCTATTATATTTGTTTTTCTGTTTCATTCAAATTTTCCACATTCTTGAGAGTGATCATGATTTCATCTTTTTGAAAATCTTCAGGACTGCTAATGCTCGCCAGCTATCAGCTCATCTATTACCCTCAACACCCACATTTCTAGGCATGAATATGAAGATAATCTCTCTCGTTGTAGGTTGCATTAACCAACTCCATGCAGTGCTGGCAAACAAGATGCTTATTGGGTCACTTGGTATGCATGCTTCAGAATAGTCTTGTGACAGCAATGCCTCTTATCACCTCCTCTGTTCGTGGTTGTGGTAAAGGAACTGCTGAATAATACAAAATAAAGTCTTGTTCTAAATATAGTATGTGCCAAAATATGCAGTACTAAAATGAAAGGATGAACAATATTATTCAGTTGTCAACTTTGAATGCAACTGTAGATATACCTGTCCACAAACACACATGAGTGTTCGAGATGCATGAGTTTCGGTACTCTATATTTTGTCGCATACTGTACTTCTATGACAATTATAACAATTAGTATGTGGCCGTGCAGAGTCTGAATGAAATAGGAAAATACACTGTAGGTAAAAATGTAAAGTAACCCATAGCATTTATTAATGCCGTAGGGGTGTGAGATGTTAGCGATCTCACATTTCACAGGCTCTGCAAATGAGGGCGGTAGCCATCTCCTCTCCCTCGCAGTCTTTACTTCCCGGATTAATCCGGTACCCATTTAAGGCTGGGTCGACCTGGGAGCTGTTGCGATCTGAAAACATTTCCGCCTCAGCTGGGGAATGAACCCAGGACCACTCATATGCGAAGCCAGTGCGCACACTGTAGGTATCAACAGTTGAATTGTGATCATTGCTATCTTGTTTTTCTTGTCTAATAGGACAAAGATGAAACATCATCGATTCTAGTGGAGGTTGGAAGTGAGTGTGCTTCAGACATCACTGGATTGTCATCTCGTGGACTTGATATCAGTGATATGGTATCTTTAGATTCAGTGGACCAAATATCAGGGGAGGGGGTCTCGGATCCAGTTACAACCCCAACGTCTCCATCAGATCTCCAAACTGATGCTCCTTTTGTGGGTACATCAGTTTTGTTGCAAAACAATCCTTTGAATTCAGGACTAGAAGTATCTCAGGCAGCAGTCATAGCCTCACAGTCATTAAAAGGCAAAAGTGTGGATCCAGATGAGAGTAAATCCACTGAGGTGATTGAAGCAAAAAGTGAATCAGCATCTTTGGATAACACAAGCAATAATATTGTTCCAGCACAGACTCCAAGTCAGAATGGCACAGCAGAGGTCAGTCTTGTTTAAAATAATTTTCCCATGTAGCAGCAGTAAGAAATAGATGTATTTAAAGGAGAATTGAGCAATTTTTATTTTAGAAGAGGTATTTACAGTGTATTACAATAGTTGCCAATGTGTTGGTTGTTTCTTGTCTTTTATTTAAAGGAGAATTGAGCACTTTTTATTTTAGAAGAGGTATTTACAATGTATTACAAATAGTTGCCAATGTGGTGGTTGTTTCTTGTCGTTTGATAACTGCCATTTTTTTTTACAGGCAGCATTAGAATTATGCTAGAAAATCCTTGTTACATCATATTATTAAATCACAAGACACTTTGAACCTAGGATTAGTACTTTCTCTCTTATTCCCTGATCCATGATTAGGAACAAGCATTATGGGGGGGGCAGATTCCAGTAAGTGTTCAGTTCGCTAGTTCATCAGCCATTTATGGCTTTCCTATACTGCTTTTTGTGGTTAGAGCATTGGTGTCATAACTTAGGTTCAGGGTTCGACTCCCGGTATGGACTAAGCTTTTTCTGCCTTGGGGGGGGGGCGAGTTAAACAAACTCACCCTATACATGATGTGATGACAGTAAAATCATGCAGCCTTTATCACACGAGCTACACGCAAATGTCCCCTAACAGGAAACATGCAGTATGTTTGTTTGGATCCTCAGCAATTATGATCAGTAGATCTATTATATCATTTTATGCAATTAAGAAGTTCCTCTAGATCTGTATACAGTGCATTGAGAGGACGTTTCTACTCTGATGATGTTGGATGCTGATCCAGTGGTCCATTGGCTCATGCCCTTTTTTTGACTATTGCCATTGTGTTAAATGTTTTTGTTTGCTTGAGAATCCCATGAATTGCAAGTGATTAGCTCGTACTTCCTATGTGCAGTTGCATGGTTTTTCTGAGCTTTCTTTCATACCCAGGAGACTTCAGCTTTTGGCTTAGTGCAATGTCTATTGAAGGAGCCTTCTACTCAGTGGGTCTATAATTGTATATATCCACTGAGTAGAAGACTCCTTTAATAGACATTGCACTAAGCCATAGCTGAAGATTCCTGGGTATGAAAGAACGATCAGAAAAACCATGCAACTGCACATAGGAAGTAAGAGCTAATCGCTTTATATATATATATATATATTCTTAACACCCATTGGAATGAATTCAAATCGAATGATAAAATCAGAGAAGAGACAAGTCAAAACTTCATAACAGATGTCATCAGAAGATGCCGTTGGTCCTACATCAGGCATGTCCTACATGCAGACATCAAAAGAATACACCACCAATCTCATGAATGGATACACACAGGCAAAGGAGCCAATGGTAGACCAAAAGAAACACTCAGAAGAACAATACTTAGAGAAAGTAAAGCAAAAATATATATACTATTCAAGAACTGCACAGAATAGCTTTGAACAGAAAGAATTCGCAAGATCTGCCCATTGCGCTAACTTCAGCGCTAAAGAAAATGATGATTATATATATATATACTTTCTCTCTCTTTGTTTATTTATATCTTCTGAAATGCTTCGGATCATGTCACGTGATATTAGTGTGATAATTCTGTTACTCAACAAAACATGATGATCCAAGTATACAGGTTTGGATAACAAAAAACTCCAACCTGTGGAATGGGGCAGCATACCCACCACTTCACTGGTTAAGTAAAATGTACCTTGTATGGTGAGGTGTGTTCTTTCAATCGCAGATGTTAGTCACATTTGGTTATATCAGAGCTTTACAACCATACAAAAATAGTGGAGGTTGTAGTTCTGGTAATCCAGCCACCACAACCTCCGTAGTGTCCCCACCCCTAAAACCTAAGCACCGTATGATAGGTCACAGTGGCATGCTTCTGCGTTCGCTCTTAAACTTCTGCAGATCAGCAGGATTTAGTCCAGAGAATGGCATGTTTTCATGGTTTACAGCTTAGTTGCAATATTTGCTTTTGGTCTAACACATCTGACTTAAGCATGGTTTCTAGGTCACTTTGACCATATATGGGATGAAACAACCTCCTAAATCTTATGACATGTATGGCGGGTCACAAGGATACAGTTTATTACTGTTGTTTCAGGCACATAACTCATGGATGCACTTTTCTTTATTTTTGTTAAAATAATCTACAATTTCTGACATAAACAAATATACAAATACAACAGTTCTATTCTATTTTCTGCATTTATGGTTCTTCAGGAATCAACTGATCCTCATTTAACATCTAGACCGGAAAAGACAGTACTTGAACCGTATGTCCCTTCATCCACTGCCATTGATTGTCGTAAGTTTATGTTGAATCCAGCTTTTCCAGTTGAAATGATGGACCCTGCATTTTGTTTTAGTGTTGTCAGTTACAACATTCTGGCTGACTGTCACATGCGCAGGTTAGTCATGTACTTATTGTGGTTGTCTGATCAATTGTAATACATAACAAGCTAGTAACTTCATTGAAATTCACTATGTTAACTTTGCTGAATGTCATCGTGCATACTAAAAAACAATGGAGTAAATTTTTGTTTACTTCTAAAATTCTGTCTATTTGTTAACTTCACTATGTTATGTTCATCATCATCAGGTGCCGTCTCCGCAACGAAGGTTGGCTGCAACGTGTCTCCAACATCTCCTGTCTCTTGTCTTGGTGGTGCACTCTGCTAGACTATAACCTGTCCATCATGTGATGTTACTCTCCTACTTGTATCTCGGCCTACCTCTTGCTCGCTTCCCTTTGACTTTACCCTCAAGTAAGGTCTTCAATAGGGTGTCTTGTCTTTTGATGTGTCCAAAGTATTTTATTTGCCTGATCTTTATTTCTCTTAGTAGTTCTTTCTTCATATTAAGTATCTTTAGCACCTCTTTATTTGTTTTCTTCTCTTTCCATGATGTTCTCCCTATTCTTCTATATACCTACATCTCAAAGGCATCAATTTTGTCTTCTAATTAGAAACTTTAAAACTTGACGTGATAGAAAAAAACTGATACCAGATCTGAAATCAGCGCCAAAAAATCCTTTAGAAAAGTGTATTTTGGTTTCAGATGATTAAAAAAAGTTTTATTTTGTTGCCTTGTGTAATTGTTTATTTAGTGTTCATGTTTCTGAGCCATACATTAATATGGAATAGATGTAGCATTTTATAATTCTCATTTTTAACTTGTTTGTAATTTGTTTAGATATTAATAATTTCCTCATGCCATTGAAGGTACTTTTAGCCATTCCTATTCTCCTTTTTACTTCTGTTTCACATCTGCCATCATTTGTCCAAGACATTGATACTGTTTTACTTGTTGTAGTTTCTCTCCCTGTATGTTTATGTTTACCTCCTGTTCTTCTGTGTCTTTGCTGATTATCATGGTTTTTGTTTTTTGAATATTTATATCCAGTCCATATTCATTACTTGATTTATTGACTTGATCTATTATTCTTTGTAGTTCATGTTCACTTTCTTGTTATGTTAGCCTTGCTAAAAGCCATCATGTTTACTAAAAAGCAAAACAATGGAGTAGATCTGTTTTTACTTCTAAAATCGTCTCTATTTGTTAACTTCACTGTTAACCTTGCTGAATGACATTGTGTTTTCTTTCCGGGAAGAGTGGGAACACTGCTAGTAATTATCTAGCTTCGTTTTCAGCCTAGGTCAAAAACCAGAATAATAGAACAAGAAGACAATTTCAATGTTTGAGTTTAGACTTTTACGATCAACTAGTTGAAATGAAACCATTTTTAGTGAAATTCTTGCAGGTTGTTTTTGTAGTAATTAAGAATTGTTAAGAATAACATTTATTTTCAAAGAATATATTATAGGACACATTAGTTTCGTTATGAAAGGACAACACAAGATTTAGGAATAGATATCAAGCATTGAATTTACATCACATTGTTTGTGAAGTGAGTCCAGAAATTTTCTTTTATCTATTCAAAATTGGATCGAAAGTTAGTGACATTTAAGAGTTTTATTTTTTTGTTAGTTTGGTTATGAAATAATTATATAAATTTAATTAGAAATAAGATAGGTATAGGAATTTATTGAAAGAATAAATTGGACAGACAAGAGAATTTAAGTCAGTCATTTTAACAATATTTTTTGATGCTTTTTTCCACCATTGCCCAATTTCTTCTTCTGCGTTCGTTCTCAAACTCCTACAGATTAGCAGGATATAGTCTGGAGAACAGAATGCATTGTGTCATGGTTTACAGCATTGCTGCGATATCTGCGCCTTTCGGCCTGACACATCCGACTTCAGCATGGCTTTAGGTCATTGACCCTATGTGGGATGGGGCAGCCAACTCCATCCCATAACCTCCTTAGTCACCTCTTACGACATGCATGGAAGTTAAACAGTGTTGCTATTCTTTTTCCCCTTTCGGGCCCCGGCAATTAACGGCCGATTACCCAATTTAAAAAAAAAATCTAGTATGCAGTGGGCAAGTAGCGTAATTTGTATTGTGTCAACATCATCATCAGGTACCATGCCGGCTGGCGTAGGTGATCATGGCTCTCCACAGCTCTCTATTTCCAGCATTATCTATCAAGATCGTTGTTGTTTCCTTGCCGTGCCAGGTTGTCAAACTGTCTAATATTTTCTCACGTCTGTCTCTGTTGCCTTCAATCTTGCCTATTGTGACTATATTAACTTCCCTGTCTCACGAAGTGGCCCAAAAAAATGAAGATTATCTTTTTCTTATATTATTGATTACGGTCCATTTCTCATTTGACTCTTTCAACACCTCCACATTAGTTTTTCTGGCAGTCCATGATATTCTCAACATTCTTCTGTAGAATCACATCTCTATTGCCTATTACTTCTGCATTAAAGTCCTCAATCACTATAGTCACTTTGTGATTTATATACTGTTTTCCGCCGAAGATGGATGTGTCCGGGCCATTGGCGCAAATAAAACGGTGCACAATGCATTTTCATTCTCTGGAGTACATCCTGCTGGAAATTTAGTAGGTCAATTGTCAAGCTACAAGAAAGATCCAGCGGGAGTTTGAAAATGAATGCTAGCGAAGAAAAAAATACAGTTTCATTGCAGTTTCTAGTTCTCCATAGAAACTGTTGATGTCCTCCTATGAACTGTTTGATATGTATGCAAAAACTTGTAAAATGTTAATATCCAATGGTTTTCCTGTTAGTTTCACTAATATTACCTGATCTGATATTGCCATGAAACACTTCCCATTTTTCCTGTTTCTGTGTCTAATAATACACCTACTCCTCTCTCATGTTTTTGTCCACCTATGTATTGAGTGTAGTAAACGTTTAGGTATTTATTTGCTTATGTAGTAATTTTATTTCATTTTTGTGCTGTTTTTCAATTTCCGTGCATTCCTGATTTCTTTAGCCTTCTTTTGCTACTTTGCATTTTTCTCTTATATAGTAGTATTTCATATTTTGTGTGTGTTATAAGTACATTCAGTTAAGAAGGTACTAAATTTTTTTTACTAGAGTTAAAAAATCTGTGGGTTTTGCAGACAGCAGGAAGAAGGTCAAGCAAGTTTGATTGTGTTAGCTGTGAGGTTGGTCTGGTATGGAAGTCAGTTATCTCATATGGTTGGCCTACTGGCAATATGGGTATAAATATCTACTATTTAGTGGAAGGGTAAAAACACTGAAAGTATCAGTTACCACTGCCAAGGGGAGCAAAGAATAGCATCTTCAACCTCTCAATGAGATCTCATTTTTTGAATCACCAGTAGACATGTTTGACATAAAACACTTATCAGAACATATAAGAGAGTTTGCAATTTAACTATCACACTTGCACTTGACCTTCCAAAGTAGCCGTCATTAAATTTGCTGGAATACAAAAAAAATATGAAAGAGTCTAGTTGGTCAATACAATTTTTGTTGAACATATGAAATGTTCTTTCTCATGGCTGTCAGATCGGCCCCTCCATCTTTTTGGCTAAGTAAGTTGTGGCCGATGATAAGCCCAAATTGTCTTCAAATGGTTAATGTTTACTTTTCTGTTTTTTAAGGAGTGACTACTCGTATACACAACCACAGTTTCTTGACCAAGAATACAGAAACACACTGCTACTGAAGGAGTTGGATTACCTGGATGGAGACATCATTTGTTTGCAGGAAGTCAACCCTATCTATTACACAAAGACATTGTTGCCAGTCTTGGAAAGGTCAGATATATTCATTATAAATGTGAAAGATTGTGGATTGTAGTTCATCATTTCCACTATAATATGAGAAATGTCAGATATTGTGACGTTATTTTCATGAATGTATAATTGCAATCCACTACAGCTTTCTCATTTTAAAGGGTAATCTACAGGGATCAGTGACCAGGTTTCTAAGGAATAAAAAGCTAATATAATTAAACGGAATTAAATTACGATAAAGATGCATATACTGACACAGCCAACGATCTGTGCGATGAAAGCCTTCCGATCATTCGAGTGGGAGTTTGGATGACCAGTGTGTTTTGCGCAAATCACTAGATTGGTATCCAAAGTTACGACTTTTTAAATTTCAGAGTCACGGAAACCCTGTGCAATAGCGTATGCAATTAAAAAGTTGGTATGTTGCTACGTGATTTGGTCAGTGATCCCTGCATTGAGCCCATTTTAACCTTCCCTCTGTATAAGAAAATAAATAATCAATAGTCAATTTACTTGATTTTTACATAATGACTTCTTTATAGGTATGGTCAGGTAAGTTAAGTTATGAATCAGCGTCATAGCACACAGTTTTTCCATAAGTGCTCAGCTGTCTAGTCATTGACCAAACAGAAACACTTATTTTTCTTCATTGTTCTTCAGTCAGATATCAAGTTACAGCACCAATAGCTTCAATGAATTTTGTGATTTGTTTCAGGTCATCCATGGAACCCCTCAGGTCTGGAAGTAGTGACATCTCAGTAGGCCATATTTTCTCCCTCTCTTTTTGGTAGAGTTGACAGGCATGAAAAATGTGATCTGCAGTTTCTGGGCTCAGTCCACAGTTGCACAAGCCTGTCTCACCAATCTTCAGCTTTGGGAACATGTTGCTTCTCAGTCTGTGTGGCCAGTTCATATTCTGAAGATGATGGTGACATTTGATGGAAGGGGTCATTTGGTTCTGCTGTTGGGTGCATTTGCTTCCACTTTTTCTTATAATCTACTGTTATCAGTCTTACATTCATAGTACGTATTATCACTTTCTATTTGTTCTAGTAATCCCCCTTTTCTTGTCAGGAGATCAGCTTTTTCATTTCAAAGTATACCACAGTGACCAGGGATCCACTGCAGTACTGTTTCTTTGGTAGTACTGCTGATGTGTAGAAAGCATGCCGTAAGTTCATTCATGCTTGTGTAAAAACACTTTTTAACTTCACCTTCAGCACTTAGTAGTGATGGTGTCATTCCTCAACCTTCTTAGAGCATGAGCCTTTGTGACATACTACCTTGTGTGGATGGATGTACAATGGGAGCAATTTTTTCTTTCAAACCACAGTTTGTGAATTTGAAACCCAGTTTTGATGGTCAGCTGCGAGTGAGTTACGGCTACATTATTTATTTATACATATAAGAAAATTGTACTTTATCATAAAATTTATGTCCAAATGTTAACTGTCATTACTGCATGTTTCCCATTAAGAAGTTTTCTTATGGCTGTGTGATAAAGGCAGCATAATCTTGCTGTTGCTGGATCTTTTCTGGTATACAAATTTCAGCCCTTACTGGGAGTCGAACCCTGGACCTCACTGGTTAGTGACTAGTACTCTAACCTCTATCATGTGCCACACTATATCCAACCAGCTAGAATGTGTTTTATATTTCACATGTCTATTATCTATTGTCTTTCCCCAGGTGGTTTGTGATCCACTCTTGCCGTTAAGCGTAGGGGTGATTGGAGCTCGAGCTTGCGTTCTAAAGCCTCGGCTGTGCTATGACCATGTCTGTACAGGATGTCCCTGACGTTTTCTATCCATCTTTTCCGTGGTCTTCCTCTGGCTTTGTACCCTGATCTCATTTGGTTATATGCTTGTACGAGCAACGTTTTGTGATGCATTCTCATAATGTGACCACACCACTTGATCTGTTCTCTCTCTATGTAATCTGTACAAGATATTATACCTATTCTTTCCCTGATATATTCACATGTGCAATTATTTATTATTGTTTTTGTAATCATATATTTTTTACCTAGTCTAATCTTGTGTTGACAGTCGAGGATATGCTGGAAGTTTTATCAAAAGAACAAAGGAGTACTGGGATGAAGGTGAAGCTACTTTTGTCAGAACATCAAAGTTTGAAATAATTTCTCATCAGTCCTTTTCATTGGGAGATCTAGCATTTAAGGTAAATACATTATCAGTTATTTCTCTAAATCTACTGGTGCAGTTAGTTATTTACTGTTTTATACTTTGCTTATGTCATCATGTGTTTGTACACATTCCTCTGCTTTTGTGCTACATGAGTACGGACCAGAATCATGCACTGAGAATATTTCTGTGCTTAGGCTTATCAGTCATCTGCTATATATATATATAGGTATAGTTATATTTTTTAAAATTTGTAGTTTCTCTTATTCAGGATGTGGCTAGCAACATAGCATTTTTTGGCTGTAGTGATTATAAAGAACGCAATATAAATACGTTCAGTAACTGACAGTGCTTTTTTAACGGACTGTATGCACAATTGCCTGTGACGGGGTATCGAACTCTGTACCTTGGCCATCACAGAAGAGCTCTGTACCACTTTGATATGCTGAATATATATATATATATACTCTTATGTTCCAGTCAGTTATTTGTTGTGGATTCTTCAGATCTTTCCACACTACACATTTGTAGACGATATTGCTCTCATCCCAACGAAACAGTCGAACACTTATTGACTGCTCTTAACTTTCAACTGCCATGGAATAATGTAGAAAGAACATAGAAATTCAGATGCCTGAAAAAGAACCTAAAAAATGTGCTTGGCTACTTGTTTTTTCTACCACAGCTTGTTCTGTTACTGCAACAATTTTGTAGCAGCTAATTTTTCACCAACTATTAATGTCCTCATCATGATGCTATCATTGTTTCCATTTATTTACAGGAGGTGGATGATAGTGGTCTGAGTGAAGAAGTAAGTCAGGCAGCAAAGAGATACCTGGATAGGGCAGATGTTATTTTGTTGACAGAACTGAATTGTAAGAAAACTGGCAAAACAATCACAGTCTGTAACATTCATGTTGTCTATGACCTCAAAGCACCTGATGTACAGTGCATTCAGGTGAGTCCTCACAGGTAAACATACATAAACAGTTTGTATCTGCTATTACAGAAAACATTTTATTTTGTTGTTGTAAAGTAGCAATATGCATTGAATCAAAATATTATTTTCATTTCTATTTATTTTTTTTCTTATGCATTCTTTCTCAAACTCCTGCTGGAACTTTCTTTTAAGAGGACAATGGCCCTATTCGATTTCCAGATTCTTCGTCATTCACTCGCATGACCCAAGATCTCTCTTTTACAATTAGTTGTATGTCAAAGGATTGTCACATCTGCATAAAGTTTTTCCATCAGGATTGTAGTCTAGAGAAAGGAGATGCATTGTGTCAGTTTTATTTTTTCACCAATGTCCCAGTGTTCTTAAACAGGATTAATTATTCTTATTTCAGTCGCTAAGCAGAAAATGTAACTGGTACTTCTCTTTCGTTCCTAAATTTTAAAAAGGAAGACAGCACTGACATTTTCAGCTTTGCTGCTGAGATAATAATAAATAATATATTTTACATTCTTTAGTTGTTTTTTTTACTAGTTAACAATTTAGCAAGATCAAACAAATAAGCGGGGGAACCTTGATGGTGCACCAAAATTTTCCAGTGGGGGAAAGAGCTTGGAATAATGTTAGCTATTGACCAAAGTGCTGTGATGATGGTCCTCAAATGGAAAGAATGCAAGCACCAAGAGAACTTAAAATATGAGGTCAAAGGCGACTGGATTACCAAAACCGCAAGCTCCACTATTTTTTTGATGGTTGTAAAGCTCTTATATTACCAAATTGGACTGTCTGTGGTTGAAAAGAGCTTGCCTCACCAAAAAGAGGTACATTTCCACTGATTCCAGAGAGCACGAAGGTGCTAATACAGGCAGAAATGTTCTGTATGCCCAGTCATATAATGAATAGAGTCTGAAAACCAAGCACTGTGACAACAGAAAAGAGCAATTTTATCCACCAGGCTAAACGGCTTCATAGACAAGTGTTATATCTGCTTGAAGTAAATGGTCAATAAGGCCTGACAGATTAAACACTGGAGAAAGAATCATTGATTATAACACATCCAGACTGAGGTGAATGGAATATTCATGATTTAAGTTAACAGTGACTGCAGTAAAACTGTACACCAATTGGTAATTAAATATAGAATATCAGTATAATAAGGCTAAAATAGTAGTTTTACGTGAAACAATATACGGAATCAACATTTCAACCTACAGGTCTTAATGAAGGTAGGTACAATCAACTGCAGTAATCCCCAGGGGTCTCCACACAAAAAATCAAACAGTACATCACAAGTCAGATTCGAACTCACTGCCTCTTGAGCACAATGTGAACGTCTTAATCACTATGCTATAGAAATCACCAAATGTATATGGGAGGCAACAATTGCAGATAAGGATAATTTTTTTCCTTGTGCAAAATAATATTTTGTGCAAGAGTGAGTGCTAGAAAGTTCTTTTTATGTTTGCACCACATTGATAGAACTGGAGAGAAAATCTTGGTGATGTTTGCACCACATTGATAGAACTGGAGAGAAAATCTTGGTGATTTTTACACTGCATTGATAGAACTGGAGAGAAAATCTTGGTGATTTTTACACTGCATTGATAGAACTGGAAAGAAAATCAAAGTACGTGGTACACTGGAGATAATTTGTCCATGACCTATGCTCTTCTAATAATTGATTTATTGTTCATTATTGTATTTGATAACCTTGTTTAAACTGATGTGTTATTTTGAATTGTACTGAACTATCAGGTGGCCTGTGCTATCAAGCAACTCGTAGCTAAAGCTGTCAGTGATGTGAACCCTCATATTATCTGTGGCGACTTTAACTCAGAGACCACTAGTCCTGGCTACCAACTAGCTAAAGATGGATATCTTTCTGATGACCACATTCACAAACTTCAAGCCCTGCAAAACCTGGATAATACAGATGGATCTGTAAGTGAAATTACACTTTTTGTTTGAAAATATGTTCCATCTATTTTCAATTTAAAATGTTGGATCGGACATAGAAAGGTTTTTGGGCATAAGTTCCTCTGGTTCTATCATCGTTTATCATATTTATTTCAGTATATTTTGAGAGCTACAGTAATATAGGATTAAGTGACTCGTTCGCCGTCCAGCAAACCTGGGTTTCACATCCATTTGTTATTCGTGATTTGAAATAAAAATTACTTCTATGGTTCACCCAGCCACCAGAAAGTATGATAGTAGAGTTCTTAATCTGGGAAAGCCAAATAATGGCATCGTTACCGAGCAAGTGAAGTAGGCAATGCTAGTCATGCAGTGTCTGGTTTGACTACTGATATGCAGCTGTGCACTTATGAGAAAATCCTGTATTATGATGCTGGTTCATAACTCAGCTTACTTTGACCTATTTATTTCAATATATATGAATTGTGTTCTAAATATAGAACACGTATCCATTTTCAAAATTCGATAAATAATATTGGCTGTATGTTACTAGGGCCTGTTTAAGAAAATATTTGAACAGTGATGGCCATGCATGTTGTAGAGGAGTCTAAGGAGGGATGGACATAGAGTTAACCTTTAGCATGCTAGTTTACAATTACGTAATATTCTCCTCTGCCGCGGAATTGGTTTTCGCAAATGTTATGCAATCGTCTGTGGCTGTTTTGAAATCGCGATAACTTTTTCATTGTTACAGATATTTAAATAATATTTGCACATATAAATAAAGAATTAAATTCTGCATATATTGGTGTAAGTTTTGTTTGTATGTGTGTGATACGAGACGTGTGAGAAAGTGATAAAGTCAAATTTAGACCTATTTTGATCTAGACCTACCGTATTTTTGATCGATCATAAGCTGTTGAATATTATATATTTTACATAGTGAGAACATTGTGGAACCTCGTGTCTATTCTAATTAAACAAATTGAAGTCCTTACCGTTCATGGTTTCCACCTTGAATTGGCAATAAATAATGATTTCTCTGAATAAATTGATGATAAAGAAGTATAATAAACTCTATTCACTGTCATGTTACCTCGCCGCAAAGCTGATGCTTGAAGATTGCTTGAAATTCCATTCCATAATCAAAAACTATCGTCTATCGCCATTTTGACAATAGAAACAGGAAGCTAGATAAATTCCCTCCTCGATGTTGCCAAAACATTCCGTAAAAAAGATACCACACTCGTTTTTTCCCATTCGGTTTCGGGTTTACCGAATCTGGTGAATGATTTCGCCATGCTTGTCAAGAAATGACACATTTCAGGCTAAAAGCTTCGCCCGGTTTGTCAACACAGCGTACTAAAGGTTAACTACTACATCCTTCAAGATATACATCCTACATACTTCATCCTTATTGGCAGACAATGCGGCGATAGACACATTGCTCAGAGGAGATAAAGCAGACTTGATTATGGCAGTAATAAATTCATTTCAAGATGAAGATGATGTCAATGAGGCTGAGAATGTGCACATACAGAGAATGTCAGAAATGGGAATATCTAGAGGTGAGGGAAGGAAAAGTAAATTTTTTTGGAAAGTCCTGAAGATCACGAAGTCAGCACCTGACAAGGACTCTGAGTCTACATACACTGGAATGGAAGGCGGAGCACTTATGGGGATGCCCCATGTGCTGTGAAGCCAGTTTCTAATCGAGAACCACATCCTTCAGAAAACAAAATAATTGAAGTTTACTTTTACAGAGTTGAAAGGTAAATATGTTGCAGCTTTGCTGTAAACTGGCTTGATTCACACAAAGATAATTCTAAGTACTGTGTTAAAGTGAATACATATATTTGTTTTTGTCATGTGACATATTCTCTCCAGAATGCTGTCTTCCCAATAAACTCCCTGGACCTTTCTCTGACTTGTGCCTTGCATTTTCCAATGACATACTCGTGTTATCTTTAATGTCGTCTGTCCATCGTCTTCTTGGTCTGCCCTTTCTCCTCCGGTCAGATGCTCTGCCCTCCATTATTTGTCTTTTTAAATAGTTGTGTCTCTTTATATGACCAAACAGGTGTAGTTTGAATACATACTTGGAGAATGGGTGATATTAATCATTAGAAGATGATTCAGACCCATCGTCAGCCCAAACAAACTTACTCAAAAAGTCATATAAGCTAATCAGTTTACCCTGAGAAAGAACACTTATGTGTTAACTAATAAGTAGAATTGACAAATCATTTCTTTCAATTTGTTTACATTCCAACATTTTAATAGTGGCTAATTTGAAAGTTGACTTACGAGTTTGATAGTTAATTGCTAAATTTCTGGTGTGTTCTAGTCAGTGTTTTATGCCAGAATTGTAATTCAGAAAATGAGTAGTTATCCAGTGATTTTGATTGATTACTTCTCAAACAGGGCAGATCAAAAACAACGCTCCTAAGAACATTTATTAATGAATTAAAATCAACAGGCATAAGACTTGCAATCCCTAGCAAGTGACCGACAGGCATGGAGAACTATGACATCCGCCCTATGTGCCAAACTTGGCAAAAGAAGATCTGACTGACTTCTCAAAATATAAATGTTGATTTTTAAAGTTGATTATACATATGAATTTAGAAGAAATCAATAATTTTCTTGTGATTATGATTTTAAAAAAATACCGGTCCTATTTGTGAAAGTTAAGAATTGAAAACATATTTTTAAATATGTAGATTAGATGGCTGAATTTGCATATGTTTCCAACATTCAAAAGTTCCAAGACTGGTACTTCAATATATTCTCTCAATAAATATACTTTTGCTATGTTTCAATCTAGTTTTAATATTTTTTTAGAATTTTCAAAAAGTCACCCTTGTCCTCTTCACATTTCCTATAAATAGTGATAACTTTTTGGCAATAGAAGCACAAATAAGCTTTGTCTTCACAAGGTTATTTTTTTATTTAATTTATAAATTTGATTGGTTAATTTTTATGGTTTTTTTTTACATTATGGTAACAAATATTGGTATTGCCTGTATAATTTTATCTTTCACGATTGACATAAGAAGCCTAGTCTTATTTACTTGTAATTTTCTTTCAGTCTCGCTGTTTGATCAACCACATGTGGAGGGCATTTCAACACACATCTTCCAATTTGAAGAGCTCTTATGAGTTGACTCTGGTTAGTATTTGTGGTCTATGGGTGACTTTTCTGTGTGTGAAAATTATGCGCTGCAATGAAGAGTTCAGATATAGACTGCTGCGTGACAACTTTAAAAAAGGATTAATTAAAAATAAAAGAACTTCAGAGTGTTGTTATCCTGCAACTCAGAACTTATCTTTTCTTTTACTCTTCTTCTTCTGCGTTCGTTCTCAAACTCCTGCAGATTAGCAGGATATAGTCTGGAGAGCGGAAAGCGTTGTGTCATGGTTTACAGCATTGCTGCGATATCTGCGCCTTTTGGCCTGACACATCCGACTTCAGCATGGATTTGGATCACTGACCCTATATGGGATGGGACAGCCAACTCTATCCTATAACCTCCTCCGTTGCCTATTACGACATGTGTGGAAGGTAAACAGTGTTGCTATTCTTTGCTCCTCTTTCGGGGCCCGGCAACACACAGGCGTTCTTTTACTCAGATAGGCTATGGATTTTTGAATTAAGTCAGTTTTAGTTTCATTATGGAGTTTCTCTTTAAACGTTGCTGGTTTTGGAATGCATGTCTCTCTTCTGGTCTGGATGCTAGATGCAGTCCTTGTGAGACTTATTTCATTGTCATATTGTTTCATTGCTGTATCATCACACAGACTGCCACTAACATGTAGACAGAGAAGCATCCAGTTCAAACCCACCCATTTTAAAGGGCAACTGTGTGATGAAGCTTATATTCAGTGTTATTCTCAAACTCCTGCTGGATCTCTCTTGTTGCAGGACCATCGTCCTTCTAGATTTCCAGCAGGATGTAATAGAATGGAAATGCATTGTCGCTGTTTTTTGTTTGTTTGCGTCAATGGAGCACCACATCTGTCTTCAGCGGATGATGAAGCTGAAACAGCATATTTTATTCTTCCGTGTTTGTTTTCAAACTCCCACAGATTAGCAAGATGCAGTCTGAAAAATAGAATGCGTTGTGACGTGGTTTACAGCTTGACAGCAATATCTGTGCCTTTCTGCTTAACACATCGACTTCAACATGGCTTCTGGGTCACTTTGACCCTTTACTGCAGTGGTTCTCAACCGTTTCTTTGCGTATTTCCTCTTTTTTTTTCGATAGTTTTCCTTCCATGGCTCCTCTGGCACATAAAGAAAAATAGTTAACTTTCTTCATATATCACCTCTGAAATATAAGATCGCTAAAATCTCACACCCCTACGGTAGTTAAATTCTATGGGTTAGTTTAACTATTTTTTTTTACTTTATCTTAGTGGCTCAAGAAATAAGTATATATTATATACTATCAGAAATGATTGTAGTCTAAGGGGGTTTGAATTCTGTTGTCTGAAAAGAGTTCACAAGTTCAGTGGAAACAGAAGATAATAAACACAGAGTTCACAAGTTCAATGGAAACAGAAGATAATAAACACAGAGTTTGCAAGTTCAATGGGAACAGATGATAATAAACTTAGAGATCAGCAGAAGGAACAAACATTAACATCGATGAAAACATTGATGAAAAGACAAAACTTAAGATTAGGGTCATTAGAACATTATTATAAATGGAGGACAAAAATGTCAACACATAGACTTCCTTAACTGAATTGCAGAGGATGTTGCCTATACCCAAATGCTGATGAGATAATATATTTCAAGGATATCGTAAAGGTTAAAAACACTTCTTCCACTCATAGATTTCCTTTACTGGTTAAAAACACTTCTTCTACACAGCCCTCCCATATTTGCTAGTGTGACCACAGTGAGTGGTGGTAGTTCAATAGATCATGCAGATATTTTGAATGCAGTCAAGGCGTTAAACCAGTTGGAAGATGTAGGGTGTATTTCTTTTTCTGTATCTATGGCTAGATTGCGGAACCTTGGAGTGAAGCGTGGTGTTGCAAGAAATTAGCGGCATATAGGATAGGAATCAAAAGAAGTGTTATCAACCAATACAGAACTGGAACAGTCAGCTGTCGCATGCTAAAGGACGTACTGGATATGAGAACAGAGTATATATGGACATGTCCTGTGTGCCATCATGATGATCTGATAACTAACATGCAGCAGTAAAACAAGACTTCAACAATAAGATAACTGGATCACAACAGATAAAAGATTTCTTGCACACAGACCGTAACTGGATCACAACAGATAAAAGATTTCTTGCACACACAGACCGTAACTGGATCACAACAGATAAAATATTTCTTGCACACATAGACCTTAACTGGATCACAACAGATAAAATATTTCTTGCACACATAGACCTTAACTGGATCACAACAGATAAAATATTTCTTGCACACATAGACCTTAATTGTATCACAACAGATAAAAGATTTCTTGCACACATAGACCTTAATTGTATCACAACAGATAAAAGATTTCTTGCACACATAGACCTTAACTGAATCACAACAGATGAAAGATTTCTTGCACACATAGACCTTAACTGGATCATAACAGATAAAAGATTTCTTGCACATATAGACCGTAACTGGATCACAACAGATAAAAGATTTCTTGCACACATAGACCTTAACTGGATCACAACAGATAAAAGATTTCTTGCACACATAGACCTTAATTGTATCACAACAGATAAAAGATTTCTTGCACACATAGACCTTAATTGTATCACAACAGATAAAAGATTTCTTGCACACATAGACCTTAACTGAATCACAACAGATAAAAGATTTCTTGCACACATAGACCTTAACTAACTGGATCATAGCAAATAAAAGATTTCTTGCACACGTAGCCCTTAACTGGATCATCGTCACCAAGTACCATCTCCACAACTGTGGTTTCCGTCTCCAATCTTGTCTGCGATATCTGCACCTTTTGTCCAGACACATCCAACTTCAAATCGGCTTCTGTGTCACTGACCTTATATAGTGATGGGACATCCAACTGCTCCCCCCAAAACATTTGTCGCCTTTTATGATATGTGCACAACAGGTCCATATCTGTCAGGGCCTCCTCAAGTTCTCTTCCCTGTTTGTTTATTATTGCCCCATGATGTACCTTTCGCATTGACGTCACCACAAAAAAGGGATCTGCTTTTCCTGTTCCATTATCTCCCCTAAGATTTTCAGAAGCTGGTTTGTCAGACCCAAAGGCGCAGTTATCACAGCAAAGCTGTAAACCACAATGACTCATTCTGTTCTCTGGACTACATCCGGATAATCTGCAGGAGTTTGATAATGAACGCAGAAGATATGTCAATGTAACAAATGTCAACACTTTATAAGTATGTTTGTTGAGAATAGTCGTTGACACTATACTTTATTCCTAGGGCAAAGAGCCAGCCATCACTTCATTTACCAAGACCACGCACAACAGTCTCGACTACATCTTTCATTCTGCTGCATCTATTGACACTGTTGGTGTTCTGGAAACCCTTGACCTTCAAGTTGTGGAAGCATCCGGTGGTCTGCCATCTGTCAACATCCCATCAGACCATCTATCTCTCAAGGCAGTGTTCAGGCTGAAGTAATGTTGGAAATATGTCTGCTTACTTCTGGTTGGAGATTTGTTAATTTGTTTGTTTTTGTTCTGAGGTGAAAGGTGGTCAGCTTGTTCATGATTACTCCTTATTTCATTTCACCCTTATTATTTCTTATACAGGAAATATCGCCATGCTGAAATCAGGATCCCAGTATATCATTAAAATTTGGGTTTAGTTACCCATTGAATGATGAAGTATGAATGTACAATAGGAATAGCATTGTGTGAAACAGCTTGCTAGAAAAACTATCACTGCAAGAGCAGACAAATGATTTAGCAGAGTTTTATAATGTGTGCTAATTTCAGTAATGCCCCCAATGCTACTGTTGTAGCACAAGGAGGAAGAATAGTCACAAAATTAACTGGTAGAAGAAAAAATAACTAAGTTATAACATTATCTGGTCATATAATGTATCCCATCTTCAAAGCCAGTTTTTTAAAAAAAATTTTGCTGCCCTGCAATCCATAGCAAATAATATATCCTGTTGCCAAGATACATTATTTACAAATGTTGGGAAAAAAATGACAGTATTGTCTTGAATAATGAAATTATGACATAGCTTTTAAAAATGAAATTGTGACATAGCTTCTAAAAATGAAATTGTGACATAGCTTCTAAAAATGAAATTGTGACATAGCTTCTAAAAATGAAATTGTGACATAGCTTTTAAAAATGTTGAATTTTTCATAATTAATGTTTATGGTGTCTGAATCAATTTTTAAGCTTCAAGTTTATTCCAAGGGCCAGAATCATATTACTTATAATGCTAGTTTATCATACATAAATATTCAATTTATCAAGAAAACACATCTGCGTAAATTCTTAATCATTAAAGGATTCAGCAGATGACCATACATTGGGCACAGCCACATTGGAATAACATAGTAACCCAGTGGAATATTTTTAGTAATACTGTTGCTGTTGTTACTGTGTTATCTGAGATATAAATTTGATGACCGTTGGCCACCAAAGGTATATATTGAAAATTCTGTACTTTCCCAGTTATAGGGTCTACCTTCACAATTTAAAAAAATAAAATCTGCACAGATTCGAAATTGTGTGTAATTTTGTGGCATAACTGACTGCCAGCACAGTCCTAGAAACAAAAAAAGGCTACCAAAAACATAAGTTTGATAGAAATGTAGAAAGTCCGTTAAAATTTCAAAGACTGCTGCCATATTGGATATGTAGTTATATCAATAGTTAGGTTATCTACAGTAACTTGTTTACTTAATTTAGTATTTGCCATATTGGACAATGTGCGTTCCGCCCACTGAGAGCTTCTCCATATAACCCTCTTAAATTAAATATCTTTACCCCCAACCACTGTTCGGTAATTAAAGACAAAGAAAATAATTGGGGGGGGGGGGGGGCTAAATTTCGTTTTGCAAATAAATGGTAGACCCGTTTACTGGAAATGGACTGAACATTCAAATGGCTGTCAAATGTGGTCTGCAAATTGTTTGAAACTGCTTTAGTACAAGTCTGTTTGTTGACTTAATCCTCACTATGAGATTAGTCTCTAATGAAGGTATTAGTGAGGTGTTGATCACTAGATATACAGTTAGCCTCTTATTTTCTTATATGCAATTCTTGGATAAAAACATGTGCTATTCCTTTTTCTTTAGTTTGATCAATCTATTTTGTATTTATATTGCCCTCTATTTTTCCGAAATAATGTCACATATAAAACAAAAATTTATGCTCTTAACCAGTACTTTAAATAAATACAATTATGAAATCAAATTATAAACAGAATATGGGTGTGTATTTGTTATCAATACATTCTGTTAACCATTCAGACAATACACTTTGTTAACCATTCAGACAATACACTTTGTTAACCATTCAGACTAATGAATTCAACTGAAATTTGTTTATGGAAGAAATGTTTTTTCTATGATTTTAATGTCATGTTTACATTGTTTCGATTGCCATGAAATATTAGCAATAGAGTGATTGTATCATAGTGGGAGGTTGGTTTTTTTTTTTCAAGCATTATTTTATACTTAGAAATTCTATCCTCAAAAGGGGTACACAATGTTATTGTATAGATTAAGTGCCGTGAGGATTCCACAATTGTTTATTCATCACAAGTGATGACAGGACCATGCAGTAGATTTTCTCAGTATGATGCAAGTTCTTCGGTGATGTATTTAGATTGGTTCTGCATCACAGCATGGCCCTGAGTGATGATGACCATTTGCTGCATCCACTTTAGAAAATCTAGATAGTGTTGTATCCTTGTCTATGAGTTTGAAGATGGCTGATAATCTCTATGCAGATTCACATAAGTCCTCTAGTCTCCACTGTTAAGCTGCTTAATTGTTGTTTTTTCTTCACAAGATGCTGCACCTTTTTCTATTGCAGAGTGCCATGTAGCTCTGTTTCATGCACCATCTTCCATATATCATGTTCTGCCAAAGGTTTTCATTGAGGTCTTTAACAAGTGCCTGTAATGCTTCTTGTGTTCACCGTGATAACACATGCCTATCTCAGCATGGCAAATGGGAAAATTATGAGATTTTGATTGAAGGAAAGCCTCACTATAGTAGCATGTTGAAAGAAAGCCTCACTATAGTAGCATGTGTACTGTTCCATGGTGTTCTGATAGTCCACTCTTAGACTTTCTGTGTGCAGGTCTGATAATCCACTCAGACTTTCTGCGTGCAGGTCTGATCTACTCAGACTTTCTGTGTGCAGGTCATGTCTACATGCATTTCTCTGATATTTTGTGCCTGTGGCAAATTGCATCCAAATGAAGCAGAATTTCAGTCCTGTTTACCTACATTAGCTGCAAACTTTCCGTAACCTACTTTGTCCTTTAATCTGTAAGAATGCTATTTTTTGTGGTTGTGCTACATCTGGATAGTGTTCTTCGAGTTAAGGGGATCCCTCATGAAATGTTCCTCTACCATGACATGGTGGAGACAGCTTAAGACTTGCATGTGTCTCTGCGATTTGTCATATCGCTGTATGTTTATGCTAGTTAAGTGTATGTTTGTGCCATTTTCATACCTACCATACTCGGACATATTTTTCTGAGTTAAGTAACAAGTACAAAAAAATTATAAATATCAGAATTCTGTACAGATTAAAAGTTTTGACAAATAAAATGTTTTATAGATTTATATTTCTTTATTTAGATCCGACCAACCCAATTATAACTTGTTAATATGTTGTAAGCTTAATTGGTCTGCTGGCATATAGTGTGTTTACAAATTGATGCCGCTTTTGATTTCTATGATTCAACAAACATTAGACTGAAATTGATCATATTTGGAAGGAAACTGTCACTGATCATGATGTTAAGAGTAGATTTTTTAAAATAATGGAAACATAAACAGTTTGCATTTTTTTTCCCACACAACCCGTGTAATTGGGACACACAATTTGCAAAATAATAAACACATAAATGTGAAAGTCTTGTGTTGACTGGTGTGTATGTCTTACAACACATAAATGTGAAGGTCTTGTGTTGACTGGTGTGTATGTCTTATACAAAATTGTACTCAAATTGTAACTAGGTAGTCTGTTTCTTCTGCATTTGTTCTCAAACCCCTGCAGATGTGCTGGATGTAGTCATGGCTTACATCTTGACTGCAATATCTGTGCCTTATAGCCTGATACATCCATCTTCAGCATGGCTTCTGTGTCACTTTTACCTCCCCCCCCCCCCCCCCCCCCCCAAATATGGGATGGGACAGTCAACTCCATCCCCAAAGGCTATGGCTATGAATTGCCTATGACTTGCTTGGCAGTTAGCAGTGTCACTATTCTTTTGCTCCCTTTTTGGCCCTGGCAACACATGGATGCATTAGGTTGTAGCTTCCTGTTTTCTTTGAATGTTGTCACAGCTGAATGTTTGTAATGCACGTGCACCAGTGATGCTGTAGACCAATGATTAGCAGCACTCTCACCAGCTATACATGTTGTAAAAGTCACCAATTTGGGGATCTGGGTTGGCTGTCCCACTCTCGTTGGTAAAGAGAGTTTAGTCTTCTTCTTCGTTCATTCTCAAACTACCACTGGATCTCCCTTACAGCAGGACCATGGTCCTACTAGATTTCCAGCAGGATGTAGTCCAGAGAATGGAAATGCGTTGTCACCGTTTAATTTGCGCCAGTGGTGTGACACATCCGTCTTCAGCGGAAGAGAATTTAGTCAAAAGCCATGCTGAAATCAAATGTGTTGTGCCGAAAAGCGCAGATATCCCAGCAAAACTGCTAACCATAACATAATGCATTATGTTCTCCGGATGGCATTCTGCTAATCAGCGGGAGTATGAGCACAAACTCAGAAGAAGAAAGAATGCATTGCAGTTTCACAGGGGGACTTAATCTGGGCTAGTGTCAAACTCATAAATATGTGCCTTCTAAAAAGTGACTTTCTAATGAGTAAGATAACTATGGGTAAATCAAGGAAAATTACCATTTAAGAAATTGACAATATGTTCAAAATTATGAATTATAAAAACCTAACATGAAAAATATTAGACCACATGCAAAAATTTATTGTAATACAAGCAGAGATTTTAAAAAAATTTAATAAAATTTGACGGCTTGATTTTTAAAAATGCACTGTAGCTTATAAATTAAGTTTAGCATGCTGTACTTTCTAGCTGTGCACATTTGCTTTGTAATGCTCAGCTTCTAGCTTTATAAATACTTTGCTCTGCATGCTTATATTTTCTTCTGTTTCATTTATAACGTGTTATTTGTTGTAAATATTTATACTTTCTGTCATTTTCCATGCTTTGTTCTATTCCCGCAACTGTTCACATTCTTTTCAGGGTCATAATAGCACTGTCTAACAATAGCGCATTTATCCCATTGATCTGATAATTGGTAAATTAGAATTGTGTCACCTTTCTTTGTCATGTGTATTATCTCTTAAAATACAATGCAGAACTTGAAGTTGCTGTTAGTTGTCCCTATTTTTACTAAATGACAACTGAAGTGACTTTAAGTAGTAGACCATTAAAAGCAGTTATCGTAAAAATGTGATTTTAGTCAGTGTATACTAAGGGCTAATACAATTGCAAATTTATTTGATCTCCTTGTATTTATTTAATAGATTTGCTATAAATATTATGTATAGAATATGAAAAGTTGAATCATATAAACAAATTAAGGAAATAATTATCTGTTCTTAACATGATGGAGCAGTGAATGTTTTTAGGCAGTCACATTAAATGTTTCCAGGGCGTAGCATGTGTATTGAGATGGTATAATAGAGTAGTTGTGGTTCAAGAAATCTTTGTTCAATTACAGCCGCTGTTTGCCTTTCATAAACTTCAGTAAATGTGTTGGTTTGGTTAAATAACAAGTATCTCTTGGGAGGTATGCCCCTTTCAACTGCAGCTGTTAGTCCAATTCCGTTGTATCAGAGAAACCATAGAACAAGATTTAACCATAGAAAAAAATAGTGGTGCTGATAGGTTGAAAGCAGAAAATGTGTTGACTCAAGTTGCGAGTCGAATAGATGCCAGCTGAATGGACCTAGTTCAAATCTTGTTAGCTGCCATAAAACAAAAACATTACAGTTTTGGTAATGTAGTCTTTACAACTCATGTGAATATGACTGCTGAATCTATGCTTCTTTGTTCTACAGAAGCACTTAGATTTGTATGTGGTTTCACTATTTGAGTGTAAGCGCTTTTAGTTGCTAGTTTACAGCAACAGTGTAGATCTGGACCTTATTACCATTTCTTGTGTTATTTTATTTTGTTTGAATGTGTCCTGGTATGTAGTAGTTAGCCATATGCCTAGCTCTCTTCAGTCATTTCTTATTACATACATTGCAGATCCTCGTTGCTATTATTTACTTCCCTTCTGGGCACTAGTAACATTTGGGTGATAGATATATTTCCTGGGCAGCAGTTGTTTGTATATTAACAGCACAATGTATTCATGTTCTGATTGAAATCATACATGATTTTTAGTCATGATTTAGTACATTTAGTCATGATTTTGGAGACAGCTAAAGAATATGTCCTACAGATGATGTCACTTGATGGAAACTGCAATTGGTTGCAATTTTTTGCTATTATTTCAAGTAAGTTTGTGACCAATACTTCCTGTCAAACTCTGTTTACTGGACAGGCAGGAAAATTTAAAATTACTGTATACACCGACCCCATAGCTCAGGACAGCCAGGAAGATTTACAGGTAATACTAGTAGATACACTGACCCCATAGCTCAGGAATATTTAACGTTACTATACGTTACTAAACACAATGACCTCAGAGTTCAGCTAACCCTACATTGACCTCATAAAATATTTCTTGGTACTTTAAATAGCTAAACTAAAACTTGAACACACATAAATCTCAATCGGACCCAAAATAATTGCTCAACTTTTAAGGGACAGAACATTCCACTCCTGCAAGTTTTAATCGCTCCGAGTAAAATGGCTTCTTTAATAGGCATTGCATAAAGCTGAAAATGAAGTCTCCTGCATATGAAAAAAACCTCTGAGAAATGGCTCCACTGCACATAGGAAGTCAGAGAAAATCACTTGTAATTCTTGGGGGTTCAAAACAAAGCAACCAGTCAGCAAACAACTCATCTAGGGTCTAAGAGAGACAAAAACAAAACAACCAGTCAGCAAACAACTCATCTAGGGTCTAAGAGAGACAAAACAAAGCAACCAGTCAGCAAACAACTCATCTGGGGTCTGAGAGATACAAAACAAAGCAACCAGTCAGCAAAAAACTCATCTGGAGTCTAAGAGAGACAAAACAAAGCAGCCAGTCAGCAGACATAACTCATCTGGGGTCTGAGAGAGACAAAACAAAGCAACCAGTCAGCAAAAAAACTCATCTAGGATCTAAGAGAGACAAAATAACCAGTCAGCAGACATAACTCATCTGGGGTCTAAGAGAGACAAAATAACCAGTCAGCAGACATAACTCATCTGGGGTCTAAGAGAGACAAAATAACCAGTCAGCAGACATAACTCATCTGGGGTCTGAGAGAGACAAAACAAAGCAGCCAGTCAGCAGACAAAACTCATCTGGGGTCTGAGAGAGACAAAACAAAGCAACCAGTCAGCAAAAAAACTCATCTGGGGTCTGAGAGAGACAAAACAAAGCAACCAGTCAGCAAAAAACTCATCTAGGGTCTAAGAGAGACAAAATAACCAGTCAGCAGACATAACTCATCTGGGGTCTAAGAGAGACAAAACAAAGCAACCAGTCAGCAAACATAACTCATCTGGGGTCAGAGAGACAAAACAAAGCAACCAGTCAGCAAACAACTCATCTAGGGTCTAAGAGAGACAAAATAACCAGTCAGCAGACATAACTCATCTAGGGTCTAAGAGAGACAAAACAAAGCAACCAGTCAGCAGACATAACTCATCTGGGGTCAGAGAGACAAAACAAAGCAACCAGTCAGCAAACAACTCATCTAGGGTCTAAGAGAGACAAAATAACCAGTCAGCACACATAACTCATCTGGGGTCTGAGAGAGACAAAACAAAGCAGCCAGTCAGCAGACATAACTCATCTGGGGTCTAAGAGAGACAAAACAAAGCAACCAGTCAGCAGACATAACTCATCTGGGGTCTGAGACAGACAAAACAAAGCAAACAGTCAGCAGACATAACTCATCTGGGGTCTGAGAGAGACAAAACAAAGCAGCCAGTCAGCAGACATAACTCATCTGGGGTCTAAGAGAGACAAAACAAAGCAACCAGTCAGCAGACATAACTCATCTGGGGTCTGAGAGAGACAAAACAAAGCAGCAAGTCAGCAGACATAACTCATCTGGGGTCTGAGAGAGACAAAACAAAGCAACCAGTCAGCAGACATAACTCATCTGGGGTCTGAGAGAGACAAAACAAAGCAACCAGTCAGCAGACATAACTCATCTGGGGTCTGAGAGAGACAAAACAAAGCAACCAGTCAGCAGACATAACTCATCTGGGGTCTGAGAGAGACAAAACAAAGCAGCCAGTCAGCAGACATAACTCATCTGGGGTCTGAGAGAGACAAAACAAAGCAACCAGTCAGCAGACATAACTCATCTGGGGTCTGAGAGAGACAAAACAAAGCAACCAGTCAGCAGACATAACTCATCTGGGGTCTGAGAGAGACAAAACAAAGCAACCAGTCAGCAGACATAACTCATCTGGGGTCTGAGAGAGACAAAACAAAGCAGCCAGTCAGCAGACATAACTCATCTGGGGTCTGAGAGAGACAAAACAAAGCAACCAGTCAGCAGACATAACTCATCTGGGGTCTGAGAGAGACAAAACAAAGCAACCAGTCAGCAGACATAACTCATCTGGGGTCTGAGAGAGACAAAACAAAGCAACCAGTCAGCAGACATAACTCATCTGGGGTCTGAGAGAGACAACACAAAGCAACCAGTCAGCAGACATAACTCATCTGGGGTCTGATAGAGACAAAACAAAGCAACCAGTCAGCAGACATAACTCATCTGGGGTCTGAGAGAGACAAAACAAAGCAGCCAGTCAGCAGACAACTCATCTGGGGTCTGAGAGAGACAAAACAAAGCAGCCAGTCAGCAGACATAACTCATCTGGGGTCTGAGAGAGACAAAACAAAGCAGCCAGTCAGCAGACATAACTCATCTGGGGTCTGAGAGAGACAAAACAAAGCAACCAGTCAGCAGACATAACTCATCTGGGGTCTGAGAGAGACAAAACAAAGCAACCAGTCAGCAGACATAACTCATCTGGGGTCTGAGAGAGACAAAACAAAGCAACCAGTCAGCAGACATAACTCATCTGGGGTCTGAGAGAGACAAAACAAAGCAGCCAGTCAGCAGACATAACTCATCTGGGGTCTGAGAGAGACAAAACAAAGCAGCCAGTCAGCAGACATAACTCATCTGGGGTCTGAGAGAGACAAAACAAAGCAACCAGTCAGCAGACATAACTCATCTGGGGTCTGAGACAGACAAAACAAAGCAACCAGTCAGCAGACATAACTCATCTGGGGTCTGAGAGAGACAAAACAAAGCAACCAGTCAGCAGACATAACTCATCTGGGGTCTGAGAGAGACAAAACAAAGCAACCAGTCAGCAGACATAACTCATCTGGGGTCTGAGAGAGACAAAACAAAGCAACCAGTCAGCAGACATAACTCATCTGGGGTCTGAGAGAGACAAAACAAAGCAACCAGTCAGCAGACATAACTCATCTGGGGTCTGAGAGAGACAAAGCAACCAGTCAGCAGACATAACTCATCTGGGGTCTGAGAGAGACAAAACAAAGCAACCAGTCAGCAGACATAACTCATCTGGGGTCTGAGAGAGACAAAACAAAGCAACCAGTCAGCAGACATAACTCATCTGGGGTCTGAGAGAGACAAAACAAAGCAACCAGTCAGCAGACATAACTCATCTGGGGTCTGAGAGAGACAAAACAAAGCAACCAGTCAGCAGACATAACTCATCTGGGGTCTGAGAGAGACAAAACAAAGCAGCCAGTCAGCAGACATAACTCATCTGGGGTCTGAGAGAGACAAAACAAAGCAGCCAGTCAGCAGACATAACTCATCTGGGGTCTGAGAGAGACAAAACAAAGCAACCAGTCAGCAGACATAACTCATCTGGGGTCTGAGAGAGACAAAACAAAGCAGCCAGTCAGCAGACATAACTCATCTGGGGTCTGAGAGAGACAAAACAAAGCAGCCAGTCAGCAGACATAACTCATCTGGGGTCTGAGAGAGACAAAACAAAGCAGCCAGTCAGCAGACATAACTCATCTGGGGTCTGAGAGAGACAAAACAAAGCAGCCAGTCAGCAGACATAACTCATCTGGGGTCTGAGAGAGACAAAACAAAGCAGCCAGTCAGCAGACATAACTCATCTGGGGTCTGAGAGAGACAAAACAAAGCAACCAGTCAGCAGACATAACTCATCTGGGGTCTGAGAGAGACAAAACAAAGCAACCAGTCAGCAGACATAACTCATCTGGGGTCTGAGAGAGACAAAACAAAGCAACCAGTCAGCAGACATAACTCATCTGGGGTCTGAGAGAGACAAAACAAAGCAACCAGTCAGCAGACATAACTCATCTGGGGTCTGAGAGAGACAAAACAAAGCAACCAGTCAGCAGACATAACTCATCTGGGGTCTGAGAGAGACAAAACAAAGCAACCAGTCAGCAGACATAACTCATCTGGGGTCTGAGAGAGACAAAACAAATCAACCAGTCAGCAGACATAACTCATCTGGGGTCTGAGAGATACAAAACAAAGCAACCAGTCAGCAGACATAACTCATCTGGGGTCTGAGAGAGACAAAACAAAGCAGCCAGTCAGCAGACATAACTCATCTGGGGTCTGAGAGAGACAAAACAAAGCAACCAGTCAGCAGACATAACTCATCTGGGGTCTGAGAGAGACAAAACAAAGCAACCAGTCAGCAGACATAACTCATCTGGGGTCTGAGAGAGACAAAACAAAGCAACCAGTCAGCAGACATAACTCATTTGGGGTCTGAGACAGACAAAACAAAGCAACCAGTCAGCAGACATAACTCATCTGGGGTCTGAGACAGACAAAACAAAGCAACCAGTCAGCAGACATAACTCATCTGGGGTCTGAGAGAGACAAAACAAAGCAGCCAGTCAGCAGACATAACTCATCTGGGGTCTAAGAGAGACAAAACAAAGCAGCCAGTCAGCAGACATAACTCATCTGGGGTCTAAGAGAGACAAAACAAAGCAACCAGTCAGCAGACATAACTCATCTGGGGTCTAAGAGAGACAAAACAAAGCAACCAGTCAGCAGACATAACTCATCTGGGGTCTGAGACAGACAAAACAAAGCAACCAGTCAGCAGACATAACTCATCTGGGGTCTGAGAGAGACAAAACAAAGCAGCCAGTCAGCAGACATAACTCATCTGGGGTCTAAGAGAGACAAAACAAAGCAACCAGTCAGCAGACATAACTCATCTGGGGTCTAAGAGAGACAAAACAAAGCAACCAGTCAGCAGACATAACTCATCTGGGGTCTGAGAGAGACAAAACACTAAATGGAGTGCTGTGAGGTTGTGATAATGTGAAGAGTGTAGATGTCATACCCATAATTTTTTTCTACCTGAAAATAAACTCATCCATCAACATTCCTTCTCATATTTATAGCAAATAGGATACAATTTAATACAGATAAACATTTACCAATTTAAGAACAAAAAAATTGGTAGCATATCCTATTCAGGACGTAGCTATCAACCCAGCATTTGTTGGCTGTGGTGATTTTCTAGGCAATATAAATACGTTCAGTAGGTTGCCATTGCTTTCTGAACGGTCTGGATGCACAATTGCTTGTGGTGAGGATCGAACTCGGTATCTTTGCCATCACAGACGCGCTCTGTACCACTTCGCCACAGAGCCGGACAATTTAAGAATACCTTTTAAAATCCTAATAATATTTATTCCTTATTTTTATCCCTATTATAGCGAATTTTTGTTATTCATTAAATACTTAGTTGGTCCGTACCAAGAGGAGCACGGTAGCCTAGTTGATAGATAGCTTTCTTGCTATCACCGGGTTTGTTATACAGCGTGCCAGGTTCAAAACCACGTCAGAATTTTTAAAAATTTGGTTATGATTTCTCGCTTGACACAATCACTCCTACAATTGATTAAGTTGTAAATGACACCCGACGCATGAATTAGGAGAGGTAAAGACAGCAAGGAAGGGAACTGGCCACCTCACCTAATAGATGCTGCGACTTTAGTACATGAAGAGTTATCTTCATCCCAGATAGCGGCTTGCTGCCATGGGACCTACCTTTACCTTTTACCAAGTTCTAATGGAATTTGACTAACAGTTTAGGCAGACTCCAAGACCACATGAGCAGATCACTCTCTGATAGGTATTTCATGTTTTTTTGGGGGGGGTTATGTCAGTGGTCTATATTTACATACCCAAAGTCATACATTTTTGTTATATGACACTCTTAACTACACAACCTGGCACCTTATGGGGAGAATGTTTCTCATACAGAAAGAACTTTTAACAGGGAAATTGATTTTGATGATGATTAATTGTTAAAAGTACAAATATGATGTTTAATCAATATGACAATATCATTTGTTTCAGTGTTTACTATTGTTATTTACACTTCTTCTTTAGCATCTGTTCTTAAACTGAGCGCTGGTTAGCAGGTTGTAGTTTACAGAGCAGAATGAGCAGTGCCATAGATTATTTACAATTTGTGAGACTTGTTTGCAAGTTACCAGATCATAAAATGTAATCTACTATTTGTCTCATTGTGCTCCCTTCCATAAAGCCCTCCCTTCTGTACCTCACACACACCATTTTTTGCCATGTGTTAATTATCACTATATTGTTATGCTTTAGGAATACAGATATTCCCAAAATATGATAGCACTGATGCATAGATGTGTATTATTTACAGTCATAATTGTAAATAGTTCTTGTCGACTGATATATTATTTACACAGAAAACGTTATGAATATTAGCAGGTTGTTCACAAAGTACGCATTGTGAATACTAGCAGATCATTCACAAAGTAAGCATTGAGAATACTAGCAGATTATTCACAAACTACAAAATAAACATTATAAATACTATATCATTCACAAATTAAACATGTTATAAAGACAGATATAAGTTTTGACTAACAAGTAACTGAGACCTAGGTATGTATAGTCATTTTGTTACAAAACAATCATTGGTATTTTGGTTGTTAGTATCCCCAAAATTGTATAGTTTGTTGCATTATTCTGTTTGTTCTCACACTCCTGCCAGTTATCATGATCAAGAACAGGATGCTTTCTCTGCTGAAGCTTACAGCTTGACTAAGATGTCTGTGTCCATGTGTGGCACATTTAAGACTTCAGCACTTCATTCTCGGAAAATTGGTTGATTTCTTACTTTGACCACTACACCTTAGCCAGACTCATTGTTCCAGCCTGTTGTCCAGGATGAGCAGATTGTGGGTCTTGGTAACTCTAGTTTAAAGATCCAGATACTATCGGTCAACTATGACTTGCCGCCCGTTATAAGCATGATGAGAAAGCTGTATTCTGTCATTATCTTGTATACGTCTCAGACTTAGATTCTCCTACACGGATCTACAGTTGTCAACATGCTCAAGTTTATTGTTGTACCAGCAGATCTGCTGTCAGTGCTTACTCAAATATGTCTGGCTTTGAGAGGTTTCACATTCCGGATGTACCTGCTTCACAGTAATCTACAGGCAGTTGGATAGTCAGACCATACACAAAACAATGTCAGTCTACTGAATATAGATATTGATTGGACATCACTTCGGCTAAAAATGCTGAATTGTTGCTATATTCTGAATAATAATAGTCGTCCATCACAAGCGATGCCGACAACAGTTTCAGGCTTGTGTTGGTGCATCTCTCTGGTGTGTGCGGAGATAAGTTTCAGGCTTGTGTTGTTGCATCTCTCTGGTGTGTGTAGAGATAAGTTTCAGGCTTGTGTTGTTGCATCTCTCTGGTGTGTGTAGAGATGATTGAAAACTACAATCCTGGCATAGAATCACCTGCCACATTTGGGACGCCTGTGATTGAAGTTTGACATCTATGTGTTTGTTCTTCTGTTTTATTAGGCAGAACGTTTTCTCCATGGGTAAAGTCACACTGCATGTTTCTAAGCAACAGGCTCAAGGTGTTATGCTGAAGTTGACACTCTTTAGGGAGCATTTGAGAGAATCCTTGAAATATTTCTCTTTTCATCTGTCAGTATTTCTCTTTTCATCTGTCAGTATTTCTCGTTTCATCTGTCAGTATTTCTCCTTTCATCTGTCAGTATTTCTCCTTTCATCTGTCAGTATTTCTCCTTTCATCTGTCAGTATTTCTCATTTCATCTGTCAGTATTTCTCCTTTCATCTGTCAGTATTTCTCCTTTCATCTGTCAGTATTTCTCCTTTCATCGGTCAGTATTTCTCCTTTCATCTGTCAGTATTTCTCCTTTCATCTGTCAGTATTTCTCCTTTCATCTGTCAGTATTTCTCCTTTCATCTGTCAGTATTTCTCCTTTCATCTGTTAGTATTTCTCCTTTCATCTGTCAGTATTTCTCCTTTCATCTGTCAGTATTTCTCCTTTCATCTGTCAGTATTTCTCCTTTCATCTGTCAGTATTTCTCCTTTCATCGGTCAGTATTTCTCCTTTCATCTGTCAGTATTTCTCCTTTCATCTGTCAGTATTTCTCCTTTCATCTGTCAGTATTTCTCCTTTTATCTGTCAGTATTTCTCCTTTCATCTGTCAGTATTTCTACCTTTCATCTGTCAGTATTTCTCCTTAAGGAGCTCACTATACATCAACTGTTTGGGATACTTTTGTCAAAAGCTTCCCAATAAAAGCCTATCCTCGATTTTGTATAATTAACAACAGTGTATTGACATGCTGCTACAAGTAGTGCAATTGTCTGTCATTACAATGTGAAATCAAAGGTTAGAATATGGCCCAAGAGAATTATGTTGGTAATTTGTGAGCCATGGAAACTATTAAAGAGGTATACCCTTCACCTTTAGCTAATCTTGATCAGTGATCAATTTCATCTTTACATCTGTTGGTCAGGACTGTACACTTGAGGTCTTTACCAGGGAAAAAAACACAAGTTGTTTTGTGGTGTTGTTTTTGTGGGACATATTTCAGTTCTGTCTGGCAAGGTTGTGGCATTTTTTGTTCTGTTGTCTACTCGCAGCTTCCTAGTCTCAAAGATTCATTAAATGCTACGCCATGTCCTGATTCCAACCAAAAAATCTTGTTCTGTTTACCAATTGATCAACATCCTAGAATTCACATTATCATTTGTAGCTGCTATCCGGAGTCAGTAATTGGATCTCTGCACCGGTCAGTAATTGGATGTCTGCACCAGTCATTAATTAGATGTCTGCACCGGTCATTAATTAGATGTCTGCACCGGTCATTAATTGAATGTCTGCACCAGTCAGTAATTGGATCTCTGCACCGGTCATTAATTAGATGTCTGCACCAGTCAGTCAGTAATTGTATCTTTGCACCAGTCATTAATTGGATGTGCACCAGTCAGTCAGTAATTGGATGTCTGCACCAGTCAGTCAGTAATTGGATGTCTGCACCTGTCAGTCAGTAATTGGATGTCGGCACCAGTCAGTCAGTAATTTGATGGTCATTAATTGAATGTCTGCACCAGTCATTAATTGAATGTCTGCACCAGTCAGTAATTGGATGTCTGCACCAGTTATTCAGTAATTAAATCTTTGCACCAGTCAGTAATTTGGATCTCTGCACTAGTTAGTAATTGGATCTCTGCACCAGTCTGTCAGTAATTGGATCTCTGCACCAGTCTGTCAGTAATTGGATCTTCGCACCAGTCAGTAATTGGATCTCTGCACCAGTCTGTCGGTAATTGGATCTCTGCACCAGTCTGTCAGTAATTGGATCTCTGCACCAGTCTGTCAGTAATTGGATCTTCGCACCAGTCTGTCAGTAATTGGATCTCTGCACCAGTCAGTCAGTAATTGGATCTCTGCACCAGTCTGTCAGTAATTGGATCTCTGCACCAGTCTGTCAGTAATTGGATCTCTGCACCAGTCAGTAATTGGATCTTCACACCAGTCAGTAATTGGATCTCTGCACTAGTCAGTAATTGGATCTTCGCACCAGTCAGTAATTGGATCTCTGCACCAGTCAGCAATTGGATGTCTGCACCAGTCAGCAGTTGGATGTCTGCACCAGTCAGCAATTGGATGTCTACACCATTGTATAGTATCTCCTATTCTAACATAGTTGTGTTGTATTCAATCAAGGTTTTTAGGGCATGTAGTGAGAAGAATGGGGAGCGTGGTAGCCTAGTGGATAGTCAGCTTGCTTACTATCATCTGGTTACAGCGTGCCAGGTTCGAAACCACGTCCGGACATTAAAAAAAAATCCAGGTTGTGATTTCTCACTTGACACGACCACTCCTCCAGTCGACTCAGCTGTAAATGAGTACCTGACGCATGAGTTAGGGAAGGTAAAAAAACAGCAAGGAAGGGAACTGGCCACCCCACCTAATAGTTGCTGCGGCTTAGTACATGAAGAGTTATCTTCATCCCTGACGGCAGATGCCATGGGACCTACCTTTACCTTTACCTTTAGTGAGAAGAATAAATCTTGAACATTTAGTAACCGCCAGAAAGATCATGGGACAGAGGAAGAGAGACATTTCTGGATTGGGTGGCACAAAAAGAAGTCACCAACTAAACTTATTAGCAACATAAGAGACAGAGAATTGTAGAGAAGCATGATTGCCTATGCCACTCTGCATGGCACGTGATTGATTAATTGTACGGAATCAAGTGTTTATGTGTGACTGCTCAAACACTTTTCAGCGCTGACACCCATCTTGATAAAGGGGCAGAGCACTGATTGGACACTCTGAGTTTACTAACATCTTTAATTATATCTATCACATTTCTTGTTCTGTCACAAGCTGCCAAGGAAGTAATCATTGGCCATCACTCCTTGCAGTAATGAGTATGGCAGCAACCTCTCCCCTCGTTACTACAGTATATTTCTGTGCCATTCTTGTTTACATCATTGATTTATTTATCTTGTGTCCACTCATTTTTGTTGATAATTGAGGTATTTCTGTGTGCAATTTCTCCATTGTTATATATATTTTTTTTGTATCAGTGTTCCATTGTCTTCTGTTTCAGAGACTGAATATGGGAATTATTTTTGTGCTTGCAAAGATTCACTTCCTTTGTGAATTGTGAAGAAGGAGCTACTGTAGAGCTGCCAATTTGTGAAATATTGATGATTTGTTTGTTACAACTTTCAAAGGGAAACATTAAAATCTACAGCAGTCATAATTGGCTGAGATGTTCACTTTACTATTGGTTTCATCCTCGTTCTCTGCAGTCTTATTATTGGTCTGTTAAATTAAACATTAATTACAAGAATAATTATGATATTCATGACTTTTGCTTATTGTTTCTGCATGCATTTGTGTTTTTGTAGTGCAGGCTTTTACACTGCTAAAAACACCGTTGTTCCTAGTGCAGGCTTTTACACTGCTAAAAACACTGTTGTTCCTAGTGCAGGCTTTTACACTGCTAAAAACACCGTTGTTCCTAGTGCAGGCTTTTACACTGCTAAAAACACCGTTGTTCCTAGTGCAGGCTTTTACACTGCTAAAAACACCGTTGTTCCTAGTGCAGGCTTTTACACTGCTAAAAACACCGTTGTTCCTAGTGCAGGCTTTTACACTGCTAAAAACACTGTTGTTCCTAGTGCAGGCTTTTACACTGCTAAAAACACCGTTGTTCCTAGTGCAGGCTTTTACACTGCTAAAAACACTGTTGTTCCTAGTGCAGGCTTTTACACTGCTAAAAACACCGTTGTTCCTAGTGCAGGCTTTTACACTGCTAAAAACACCGTTGTTCCTAGTGCAGGCTTTTACACTGCTAAAAACACTGTTGTTCCTAGTGCAGGCTTTTACACTGCTAAAAACACTGTTGTTCCCAGGGAAGTAGATAGATACATGTACAAGCCAAAAGAGCAGGTAAAATACACTCATTCTGACACTGACCATTTCTTCTTTTTCTGCATTCATTCTACTGGATTTTTCATGTAACAGGACAATGGTCCTACAAGGTTTCCAGTTGGATATAGTTTAGAGAATGAATGGAAATGTGGTGTGTCGCTGTTTTATTTACACCAGTGGCCTGACACATCCATCTTCGGCAGACTGACTATTTAAAATCTATAGAGAACATGAAAACTGTCTTTTGTAAATACATTCTCAAGACTGTCAATGGAGGTGTATATATTATATATATTAGAAATTGTCCTGTATGCTCTTTTCCTCTATAACATCTCTAGTACGTGCTATAAAATATTTGACAAAATTCACATCAAGACGTGCAGGTGGGTGCACATGCAAACACAGTAATGTAAGCACTCTACACTACTATCAGTTGAGATTAATTTGCTTGTGGAAATTTAGACGGTGTCAGGCAAGAGTTTTAATCTGGCCCATTTAGCTGACACCAATTTGCTTTAAGCAAGATCCCATGAACATATGGTTAAGTTTTCACAAACTTGATGAAGTTACCACTTTCAAATATCCCAGGTCGCAAATATGTGATGATGGTAACTCCGGAAAGAAGATTTAAGACTCGAGATGGTGATGTTGAATATGGTTTTGAAAAGTAAGATCAGTATTACAGTAAAGATCAGTCTATTTAAATCGCTAGTGCTAAGGTTGAATCCACGGTTGGGACAGGATTTTTTTCTTTTAGAGGTACAATCAAAATCATTCCTGTACATGTCGCGGCGTCTGCTATGGCAAAACGACCTTTATTTCCACAGTCCATAGAAAGCCTCGCTGCACTCCTTCACAGGAAAACATGCAGTAACGAAAGTATACTTTTATACAGGTGTGAAAGTTGAACGCGAGTACAATATGAGTGGGAAGTCCACTGTCAGGCCTGTCGTCAGTGCGCAGTCCACTATTAGGACGAAGTACAGATAGTACACTGTATAAACATAGTAAGTAAAAATAGGAAAGTAACCCATAACATTTATTAATGGCGTAGGGGTATGAGATGTTAGCGATCTCACATTTCAGAGGCTCTGCAAATGTTGGCGGTAGCCATCTCCATTCCTTCGCTTTACTTACCGGGTTAATCGGGTACCAATTTAAGGCTGGGTCTACTTGGGAGCCGTTGCGATCTGAAAAACAATTCCACTTCAACTGGGGAATGAACCTAGGACCAAAGCCAGAGCACTAACCACTGCGCTACGCGGCTCCCCGACACTTTCACAAACATGAACCACACATGTAAATCACTCCCGTGACGCTCGCGCACACACACATACATGAACCGTACAGGTACGCCCGATAAGGAGTGGGAAGTTTGAGGACAAGCAGGTAGTTGGACCCCCTCCCCCCCCCCCCCCCCCCCATCCCTTTAGAAAGTCACAACAAGACATTGAATACCAGAAAGCACTCCAAAAATCCCCCTCATGGTTTCTCAAAAAAGGTCGTTAAACCCCACACAAAAACAGACATTTGGGTCTTGTATAGGTAACCCACTTACAGACGAAGTATCCACGACACTGCGCGCAGGTATGTCAATTCCTCAGGTAATGCATACAACGAGGACATAAAATGAACTACAATGAGTGGGAGAGAAGTATAAATATGAATGAACTCTCACAATAACCTCAGGTTATCATATCAAATTTCAAATATGGGAAACTGAAACAAGCCACGATTTTTGTTGATGTGGCGTTTTGAATTGGGAGGAATTAAACGTCTGCTGGACCATCCATCTCTACACCTTCAACAATGAAACAAAATGATTTATTTCCCAGGACGGTAGCACGCCAGTAGGAAAAGAATGAGAAAGCTGTCAAATGTTCGTGAATTTCTCTTTTCAAGAATCATCATAAAATCTCCCATGTACACAGCAGTGGTACGTAAAACCGTGGATTTGCCCGTTGCTTTTGTTATCTGTGGTTCCGTCGTAAAATGTCTGAGAATGTGTACAGATCACATTAAAATGTTGGTATTAGGTGTGTGTTACCTGACTCCCCATAGTGTGTTACCTGACTTCCCATACCTCACAGGCTAATCTTCATGCTATCTTACACGTTTAGTGTTCAAGATTTGATCTCTCTTGTGTACATGTCCCTACTTCCCTTTGTAGTTGCACATATTCATGTTACCGTGATTCGAATGGGGAAGATAGAGTGGTAACATAACATTCGTCTGTCATTCAAGTCGCAAACGACCACTAAGGAGGTTCAGCGTGAGATTTTGGAGGAAATCTCAGAAAAACTTTGCCATAAACATAATGTAATATAAACATTAATCTGAAGCAGAAAGTTGAACTTCAATTTCGGAGAAACTGCATAGAACAATTGACAGAGTTTACATCAGAAAGTAAACATCACTTGTTGGACGGCTCGGTTGTCCAGAACATTGCATGGATGTACTGCCCTGGTCGTGCCGGGGTCAGAGGAAACGAGAGAGCCGACTTATTGGCAGGCAATTCCGCGATAGACGGCACATTGCTGAGAAAAGATAAAGCAGACTTAATGAAGGCAGTAGTAAATTCATTTCAAAATGAAGATGATGTCAATGAGGCTGAGAACATGCACATACAGAGAGTGTTAGAAATGGGAGTATCTAGAGGTGAGGGAAGGAAAAGTAAATTTTTTGGGAAAGTCCCGAAGATCACACAATCAACACCTGACCGTAACTCTGAGTCTACATACACTGGGATGGCTGCTGGAGCGGAGGGCGAAGCACTTATGGGAATGTCCCGCGTGCTGTGAAGTCAGTTTCTAATCAAGAAGAGCATCAGAAAGACAGTGTCAATCATCTTGACTGATACAACTGACAATGTCACTTCACATGGAATGTGTGCCGCAAGTCACATGAACTGTGTGCTGCAAGTCACATGAACTGTGTGCTGCAAGTCACATGAACTGTGTGTTGCAAATCAATCAAGAGAACGGAAAAAGTGGGTAACACCAATATAAAGGACTGCATATATATAAGATCATTGTACAGTTAGGTTTTTTTAGTCACGCAAAGGAACATGACGGTATGGAGAGAGTGATATTGGAGAAGATAAAAGGGAGTAAAGGACAACCGAGACGCCGGTGGACAGAAGACATACAGAAATTCCTGCAGATGTCCCTAAAGGAGATGGGACAACTTGCTCAAGACCGGGGAGAATTCAATAGATTCATAAGGAAGACTGCGTTCTGGAAAGAATATGTCACGTAATGATGATGATGATGCTACGGATTCACAACAGGAATCACTTGTCAAAAAGCGTTGCCAGGATTGTACGTCCTTGAACTATCTTTCACAACTATAGCTGGATCATGTATGGGCCTAGTGTATACCAAGTCCTTCGCAATAGTCTGCGTTCTGGTTTAATAGTGTCATTTATACTTGCTTATCCGACTTGTTTCGTTTTGGCCCCGTGCTACACGGAAAAGATTAATCTGGTCAGCCAACCCAAAAAGATTGCCCAATTCTTATTTAGAAGATCAAAAGTTGGCAGTACATCCTAGGTAGGAGGCAGCTATCTACAGTATATCCTAGGTAGGAGGCAGCTATCTACAGTACATCCTAGGTAGGAGGCAGCTATCTACAGTACATCCTAGGTAGGAGGCAGCTATCTACAGTACATCATAGGTAGGAGGCAGCTATCTACAGTATATCCTAGGTAGGAGGCAGCTATCTACAGTATATCCTAGGTAGGAGGCAGCTATCTACAGTATATCCTAGGTAGGAGGCAGCTATCTACAGTATATCCTAGGTAGGAGGCAGCTATCTACAGTATATCCTAGGTAGGAGGCAGCTATCTACAGTATATCCTAGGTAGGAGGCAGCTATCTACAGTATATCCTAGGTAGGAGGCAGCTATCTACAGTATATCCTAGGTAGGAGGCAGCTATCTACAGTATATCCTAGGTAGGAGGCAGCTATCTACAGTATATCCTAGGTAGGAGGCAGCTATCTACAGTATATCCTAGGTAGGAGGCAGCTATCTACAGTATATCCTAGGTAGGAGGCAGCTATCTACAGTACATCATAGGTAGGAGGCAGCTATCTACAGTATATCCTAGGTAGGAGGCAGCTATCTACAGTATATCCTAGGTAGGAGGCAGCTATCTACAGTACATCCTAGGTAGGAGGCAGCTATCTACAGTATATCCTAGGTAGGAGGCAGCTATCTACAGTACATCATAGGTAGGAGGCAGCTATCTACAGTATATCCTATGTGATGATGATGTTTTTCCTTCGCAAGCGAAGATGAGCGTGGCATGAAAAAAAAACCATACATGCGATTAAAAAATAAATAATAATAATAAATTGGTAATTAGCTAATTAGGTTTGTGAGTTCGTAGGTGTCCGATTTGTGCACGGAAAGTTCTATTGAAGTGCATGCAGGAGTGCTGGAGGTTCAGGGTAGGATAATTTTTAGATTTGTCCTTCCGCTACTTGCGCTTGTGGATTGCTTGCAGTGTTCTTTCTTTTTCAAATTTCGTGATGCCAGCAGTGATCTGGGTGTGCCAGGCTGAGCGATCAAGTGTTGTAGTCTCCCATGAGCTAGGATCGATGATGCAGTGCTGGAGAGAGTTCTTTTAGGTGATCTTTGAAGCGCTTTTTCTGCCCTCCACTTGAACGTTTACCTTCGTACAGCTCCCCATAGAATAATCTCTTTGGAAGGCGCTTGTCTGGCATACGGACGATGTGGCCAGTCCAGCGGAATTGGGACCTAGTCAGCAGGGCATGGATGCTTTGCATACGAGACTTCTGAAGGATTTCCCTGTCTGGTACTCGATCCTGCCAACGTACTCCCATGAGGTTTCGTAAGCACCGAAGGTGAAAAGAGTTAAGTTGTCGAGCGTGTCTCGCATAGACAGTCCAGCAAGACGTAGCATATAGCAGTGTTGATAGAACCACTGCGCGGTACATGTCCAACTTAGTTGTCAAACTGAGACCACGCCTGATTCAGACGTTGGCACGAAGACTCCCGAATGCTGCACTGACACAAGCAATACGCAGGGCAACATCCTGGGTAATTGTCGCAGTTTGTGATAGTGTGCTGCCGAGATATACAAACTTATTAGCCAACTATTAAGTTGTTGCCCCTTTACTGTGATCACTGATTTTGTGTAGGGAAACCTGGCGCTGATTGATACATTACTAACGTCTTCGCGGTGCTGATGGTGAGACCGGACGCATCACATGCCAAAGAAAAGAGGTCCATGCTGTCCTGCATGTCTTTCAGAGTGGTAGCATTTAGTGCACAATCGATGGCGAACAAGAGATCTCGAACAATGTCCGTCTTAGTTTTGGTCTTGGCCTTCAATCTACTAAGATTGAATAGTCCTCCGTCAGTTCGATAGCGAAAACAAATTCCTGCACTGTTACTCCGGAAGGCATCATTTAACATGGCAGAGAACACCATGCTGAAGAGCGTCGGAGCCAGGACGCAACCCTGTTTGACACCGTTAGTCACTGGAAAGGGGTTTGAGTCTGCGCCGTCATCTTGCACACATGATGTAAATATCCCAGTGAGGACGAAGATACCAACAGTATAGCCTTGTTTGGGACGAGGAGCTATCAACTACGTATTTTACTGGCTGTGGTGGATTTCTTGGCAATATTTGCGTTCAGTACGATCGAATGCACAGCTGCTTGTGTGGGGTGAGGGTTAGGGGAATTGAACCTCCTACCTTCGTACCTTGACTGCCGAACAATACGTGCTATGTATTTCCCACTATAGAACTGGGCAGATGATCAATGGAATCATAAAATGTCAAGTTTGATGTATTATCCCGAAAGGCGTACATTTTGCCAAGCTATAAACCACTATACAGCAGACTCTCTTCTGAGACTACATCTTGCTAACCATCCTATCTCTGAGAATAATTGCAGCAGAAAAAAGGCATGGTAATGAAACAAGAGAATATAATGAGAGATACCGAGACGAAGTCATTAGAAATAACAAGCAAACCATCATCACATGACATATTCTTTCCAGAAAGCTGTTTTTGCAATTGATGTTCTGAACCCGACTCTATCCTGTGCAAATATGTCTGACTGCTCCAATGATATCTTCGTATAGTCTTTGGTGTTATCCGTCCATCTCCTTCTATATCTACCTCTTCGTCTACTTCCCGGAATTCTGCCCTCTACATGCGTCTTTCCATGCCGTATTGTCTTTTTATTTGTCCGAAATATTTCAATTTTCTATGTAAAATTGTATTCACCAGCCATCCTTCCTCCATATTCAACATACTCAAAAATCTCAATATTCCTTATCTTTTCTGTCCAGGAAATTCTTAATATTGCCCTATAACACTTCAGTTCGAAAACCAATATTCTTTTTTCCGTTGTTCTAATTATTGTCCAAGTCTCACATGTGTATGTTACAACTGGAAAAATGTATGATCTAAGAAGCAAATAAGAACAAGCAAATAATAAGATTAAATACAGTCCTACATCAACAGGTAGCATATACTGGACACGCCTCATGTAGCATATACTGGACACGCCTCATGTAGCATATACTGGACATACCTAAAGTGTTTTGTTTTTGTTTGGATCTCCGGGAATTACCAGCAATAGAGGTCTCATGCTCTTTTGTGCAATGGGGTAGATTCTTCAGAGCTCTATTTCGTACGCAGACTCCAAACTCTTGGCCGTGCTTTGCCACCATGGTCTCCATTAAGACCTGTTATCTAGAATTGTCACATGACTGGACAATTCTAGATAACAGTACTGGCTTTCGGTTTGTCCTATACTTGGAGTCGCCTTGGCTATTTGTGGCATGCGATTCCAAGTAGTTAAATAGCGACGAACCGAAAGTACAACAGTAAATCAAAAACGTAAAGAATGGAGTCCTAATTAATTCAGTTGGAAGGTCTTTATTTGGAGACCGTTATGGCTTTGTAGTGTGCAAAATAGTGACAGGAAGCCTTTTACTCATAGGGGTAACGCCCAACTAATAGCCTTGAAACGTTGTGCCTACTGATAATACATTGTATCAAAGCGTGATCTAATCTAAAGACAAAACCAACCTCCTGGGAAGGGAAGACCAGAGCATCATTTTCCGACTGCGAACACAACATGTACAGCTTAACAATCACATGAACAGAATACAACCACAACACACTTCAGGAGACCCGCTGTGCGTACATTCCTAATAAACTATTGACCACCACCTTTTTGAATGTCCATTACTTAATGATGTCAGAAAAATGCTTCTCTCTCCAGGGCCAGATAGATGGAACACCTTATATGAAACAAAAATTTTCACAAACACATGCATATATCACACAATGGCATTGGGTGAAAGAGCATGGACTGCTGGATCAGCAACCAACCAACCAACTAACCAACCAACGTAATTCAATAACATACCGCGAAAGGATGTGGCCTGTGTACAAGAAATCTTTCGAAGTCAAGATGTTAATAAGTTTTTTTTTAAACAAATAAATCCAGCAGAAACATGACATTTTGAAATCTGTGAATTTCTCACAGCAAAATCGTGCATTTACACGAACTCTACTTAGCAATCTGCGACAGGAAGCAAAAACAAAACAAGTCAAAAGTGTTAAGTCACTCCTCAACTCCTGTGGTCAACAGACATTTGATGGCTCTCACAACACGTCTCACTGTGGGAGATACAGCGGTGAAGTTATCAGGTCTGATTTGATTTGGAAGGAAAGGTCCTCAGTGAAGAAGGCAAACAATAACGCTAGTGTCAAACATTGTAATCCATATTGTATGAGTTTCCTAGACCTCCCGTCTGGAAAAGAAAACTTCACTGGATCTATTGATACGACGATCCGTTGAACCAAACACAAAGTTATCTGACCTGGTCAAATTAATGTTTGGGGGTTTCCATACGAAGTGCCGTGTCGACAAGTAGTATCTCTAGTGTATTTATATGAGGTTGGGACACAGCGCAGGGCAAGATAAAACAAACATGGGAAGACAGTTTACAGAAATAATAAACGTAAGGAGTGGCGCTATCTGCTGAAACAACAGAATATGAAACCATATGTTGTTCTTTTTTTCAGAGTTTGCTATCTGCTGAAACAACAGAATATGTAACTATATGTTGTTCTGTTTTCTGAGTTTATTCTTCTTCTTCATGGTTGCATTTTAACTTGTCTACACAGCACGTATAACAAACAGAAAACTACACCTGTTTGGACAAATATAGAGGGACGACTGTTTAGAAAAACAAAGTATGGAGAGAAGAGCACCTGTGGGAAGTAGAAATGGTAAACTAAGAAGACGACGGACTGACGACACTAAAGATAACACGAATACTTCGTTGGAAAATGCAAGCGGAATGGCTCAAGACAGAAGGGTTCAGGGACTTCATTGGGAAGACAACGTTCTGGAGAGAGTACGTCACATGACCCCTTGATAAATGTTGTTGTATTTCAAAGCTTATTAAGGTCTCCATACAGATTTCTGTGGGTTACCTCTGTGGGTCAGTGCTTCTCCATCAACTGGTTTAGTGTAATGCAGTCTTGTTGGATATGTTCCGGGGTTTGTGCTGCTTGTCTACATGGACACATGTGATGGAACCAGTCTTAGTCTATTTAAATAGAGTTCCTTCTCAAAATACATGCAGCGTCCGTGTGTTAATGGGGCTTAAAAGTGAAGCAAAGAAGAGTAACAATGTTACCTGCGATGTACGTCGTAATACGCGACTAAGGAGGGTTTGAGGGTTGGCTATGTCATCTTATAAAGGGTCAATATGACCAAGAAGTCATTTTGAACTCCAATGTGTCGGACCCATAAGGCGCAGATATTGTAGCGAATGTAAAGTATAGCACAACGCATTCCGTTCTACTAATTAGATCCTGCTAATTTGCAGGAGCTTGAGAATGAGTGCAGAAGATAAAGAAGAAAGAACTGTTGGAGTCAGCAGGATGTCATTGTCCACGTTTCGAATTGGTAGCACAGAGTTGACATAAGAATCGTTTTGAACAGTGTTTTATTTTGGTGTTTAAGTCTACATTTTTGTTTATAAAGATTGGTGTCATTTGCCCTAGGACTTGGTATATTTACTACATCTATTGAGTATTTCTTTGCTGCTCTTTCCGTGTTATATTATTTCCTAGGTATGTGAATTCTGTCACTTGTTTAAGTCTGTTGTTTCCGTTTCTTTCTGTTCTTCCTATCTTCATTACTTCGGTCTTTTCTATGTTTATCTTCATGTTAAAGGTTTGGCATGTTTGATGTAATCTGCCTATTTGTCTTTGTAGTTGCTCTTCTGATAATTTTACGAGTACTTGGTCGTCTGCAAATATCAATTCGTTTAATTTAAGTTATCCTTCATGTTGTTTTCTTCCGTTGTCTTTGCTACTTTGCAAATGTGTATATGTATGTTATAAATAACAGGGGGATAGTACACATCCCTGCCTCACTCCCGAGCGAATTTGGAAATTACCTGATGTACCTGATGCTCGCTCTTATTGCGCATTGACCATCGACGTATATGTTCTGACAAAGATTTATCAGATGCTGTTGAACTCCATATGTCTGTAGTGTTATCCATAGCTGTGATCTATCCACTCCGTCGAAAGCTTTTTCTTGGTCCACGAAAGTTAAATATAAGTCTTGTTTATGTTCTGTCGCTCCTACTGATAGCTGTTTGAGGGCGAAGATTGCATCTCTCTTCAGAAAACTCCATTTTAATTTTACTACGAGCCACTGTGTTCTCACAAACGGTTTGCTAATCCTGCCTCAGTGTTGTATCATGGAATTTATATGTCTACACTGCGATCTCTAACTAACACATACAGAAATAAACCACATATTCCATGCGAAGAATCCTGAACATTGAAGTAGACTTCCATTTGTGGACACAAGAAATAACACAACTGTCACTTCGCTCCATTTTACCGGAAGTCATCAAGAAGTTAAATCTGCTGAAAGTCTGTTAGGATCATTGCTCTGGTACAACACTGTTCTAGTACAACATTGTTCTAGTACAACATTGTTCTGGTACATCATTGCTCTAGTACAACACTGTTCTGGTACAACACTGTTCTAGTACGACACTGTTCTGGTACAACACTGATCTAGTACAACACTGTTCTAGTACAACACTGTTCTGGTACAACACTGTTCTAGTACAACACTGTTCTAGTACAACATTGCTCTAGTACAACACTGTTCTAGTACAACATTGTTCTGGTACAACACTGTTCTAGTACAACATTGTTCTAGTACAACATTGTTCTGGTACAACACTGTTCTAGTACAACACTGTTCTAGTACAACATTGCTCTAGTACAACACTGTTCTAGTACAACATTGCTCTAGTACAACACTGTTCTAGTACAACATTGCTCTAGTACAACACTGTTCTGGTACAACATTGTTCTGGTACATCATTGCTCTAGTACAACACTGTTCTAGTACAACATTGCTCTAGTACAACACTGTTCTGGTACAACATTGTTCTGGTACAACATTGATCTAGTACAACACTGTTCTAGTACAACATTGATCTAGTACAACACTGTTCTAGTACAACATTGATCTAGTACAACACTGTTCTAGTACAACATTGATCTAGTACAACACTGTTCTAGTACAACATTGATCTAGTACAACACTGTTCTAGTACAACATTGCTCTAGTACAACACTGTTCTGGTACAACATTGTTCTGGTACAACATTGATCTAGTACAACACTGTTCTAGTACAACATTGATCTAGTACAACACTGTTCTAGTACAACATTGATCTAGTACAACACTGTTCTAGTACAACATTGATCTAGTACAACACTGTTCTAGTACAACATTGATCTAGTACAACACTGTTCTAGTACAACATTGCTCTAGTACAACACTGTTCTAGTACAACATTGTTCTAGTACAACATTGCTCTAGTACAACACTGTTCTAGTACAACACTGTTCTAGTACAACATTGCTCTAGTACAACACTGTTCTGGTACAACATTGTTCTGGTACATCATTGCTCTAGTACAACATTGCTCTGGTACAACATTGATCTAGTACGACACTGTTCTAGTACAACACTGTTCTAGTACAACACTGTTCTAGTACAACATTGCTCTAGTACAACACTGTTCTGGTACAACATTGTTCTGGTACATCATTGCTCTAGTACAACACTGTTCTAGTACAACATTGCTCTAGTACAACACTGTTCTGGTACAACATTGTTCTGGTACATCATTGCTCTAGTACAACACTGTTCTAGTACAACATTGCTCTAGTACAACACTGTTCTGGTACAACATTGTTCTGGTACATCATTGCTCTAGTACAACACTGTTCTAGTACAACATTGCTCTAGTACAACACTGTTCTGGTACAACATTGTTCTGGTACAACATTGATCTAGTACAACACTGTTCTAGTACAACATTGCTCTAGTACAACACTGTTCTAGTACAACATTGCTCTAGTACAACACTGTTCTAGTACAACATTGATCTAGTACAACACTGTTCTAGTACAACATTGATCTAGTACAACACTGTTCTGGTACACCATGTTTCTGTTACAACAAAGATTCATTGAGAATTTTAATACGAAGTATTTTTTTTTTAAATCGGATTATGTAACTGTTCATCAATGCAGAAAGACTGTAATGGTTTTCTAACACTTTCTGTCCGTTGTCAGTGTAGTACAGTTTCTAACACTTTCTGTCCGTTGTCAGTGTAGTACAGTTTCTAACACTTTCTGTCCGTTGTCAGTGTAGTACAGTTTCTAACACTTTCTGTCTGTTGTCAGTGTAGTACAGTTTCTAACACTTTCTGTCCGTTGTCAGTGTAGTACAGTTTCTAACACTTTCTGTCCGTTGTCAGTGTAGTACAGTTTCTAACACTTTCTGTCCGTTGTCAGTGTAGTTAGTTTCTAACACTTTCTGTCCGTTGTCAGTGTAGTACAGTTTCTAACACTTTCTGTCTGTTGTCAGTGTAGTACAGTTTCTAACACTTTCCTTCCGTTGTCAGTGTAGTACAGTTTCTAACACTCTCTGTCTGTTGTCAGTGTAGTACAGTTTCTAACACTCTCTGTCCGTTGTAAGTGTAGTACAGTTTCCAGTAAGATGTAGACCAGAGAATGTAAATGCGTTGTATCGTCGTTTTATTTACGCCATGGCCCGACACATCCGTCTTCTGCGGGGTAATCTTGTTTCAATTATTTTAAAAAGTTTTCCCCTTCCAATAAAATTGTATTAACATTTGCATTTGTTCTCAAGGAACTGTTCACAAATGTTAGCAATCTTTATTGGTGTACGCATTATATAACAACATTTTTATAAATATTTTCGAAGTAATGAATTGTGTCTGTTTGTGTTATATCGGGTGGGAGGGGGAGGGGTGTTTAGAAATTGGTATCGCATCCTATTCAGGACGGACCCGTCAACACAGCGTTTTTGTTTTTGTTTTTTTGGCTGTAGTGATTTTCTAGGAATGTAAATAAGTTCAACAGTTAGCCATTTATTTCTGAAAAGTTCGGATGCACAATTGCCTGTAGCAGGGATCGAACTCGGTACCTTGACCGACAAAGACGAGCTCTGTACCAGTCCGGCACAGAGCCGGACATAGGTAAAAACATACCGGAACTTTTTTGCAAACTAAGCTTATGCTTTGCTTATGCAAACTAAGTTTAAGCTTATCCACGACGTCACTTACCTTGGCTGATATCTCTGTGATCATTTTATTAATCAGATAAGTTGATGGATATAACATAACACGCATATAAAGGTAATAGATATACCTTTGGGACGAAAATACGATAACGAAAGTATAACAAAGAAACACCATTTATGTTATCACGGTAAGAAATAAAATAGAGATGTATGGAGGTGTACAAGAACCATTTCTTTCAATAGTGAAACGACGAAAACTAGCATGGTTTGGACATGTATGCAGATATGATTCCTTGTCAAAACAATACTGGGGGGGGATGGGGGGGTCAGAGGGGGAGAAGCAGAGGAGGGCAAATAAAGGCAAACAACATCAAGGAATGGACAGGACAAGATTTTTCCTCACACCTCCACATCGTTGAAGACAGAAATCGCTGGAGGATTATGTGTGCTGAAGCATCCAATGTGGAACCCCTACGACCCTGACGGGTTACGGGTTTATTCATTCATTCATGAATTCTTTGTACTAAATAAATCTGCAAAGAAGAGATAAGGTTTTACAAAAACTTTTCACCTCGTTTTGGGAGACCGTGGAAAAAAACAAAAACAACTCAATACTTACAGTAGTTTTATCTCACGGATTGGGGAAAGTATTTGTTTTCTTGTTTTGTAGAATTAATACAATGTGTATTTTTTTTTCTTTCTATTATGTAAAGACGGAGGGTAGGTTTGGACCCCACTTTCCCCATTTTGTATGGACGGGCTAATACTAGTTACATGTATAACAAAAATACCATGTGTTGTCTGTACGGTTTATTTCGTGCACTTGTACAGTGTTTAGTTTGCTTGCTTATCTCAAACAATTTCTTCTAGTAAACTTTACCGGAAACATTCGGATCTTATTTCCAACAACCTTTACACTAATCCAGTCCAGCTTTTTATCACAACGCCACGCCTCCGCACAAAATGCAACCAATGCAAATTGTTAGCCACACCCTAGCAGTACGTTATTGACAGCAATCAGCTGATTTGCAGGTACAACTGTTTGCTTGCCATTCATGAGAGTTGAGGAATGTGACCCTAAGAGAACGGGGGAGTCGGCGAGACAGAATGTGAATGAAGTTCAAACCACCATATCTCTAAGGCGGTATTTTACAAGAAAAAGTAATAATTGTGAGTTACCAATTTGAGGAAATGTCCCCCCCCCCCCCACAGCTTTGTGCGGTGTGGGTTAGTGAATGTGAGGAACAGGAAATATATATATATATATATATATATATATTATTAAAACCGCTCTCAGTCACTGTAAAAAAAAACAACCGTACATAGGTTTAAAAAATCGACACAGCATTAAATGAGATTGACACACTTGACCGTATCTCTGGTTTAGATACGAGAGCGAGTTTCTAGCTGCCGCGATACGTGGTACTTTCAGTGTTAAGAATAGAAATTTGGAGGTGAGTAGACCTCTGAAGGTTAGAAGTCTGGTGGTGAATAGAAGTATGGAGGAGAGTAGAAGTATGGAGGAGAGTAGACGTATGGAGGAGAATAGAAGTATGGAGGAGAGTAGATGTATGGAGGAGAGTAGAAGTATGGAGGAGAGTAGACGTATGGAGGAGAGTAGAAGTATGGAGGAGAGTAGATGTATGGATGAGAGTAGAAGTATGGAGGAGAGTAGATGTATGGAGGAGAGTAGAAGTATGGAGGAGAGTAGAAGAATGGAGGAGAGTAGATGTATGGAGGAGAGTAGAGGTCTGGAGGTGAGTAGAAGTCTGTAGGAGAGTAGAAGTATGGAGGAGAGTAGAAGTATGGAGGAGAGTAGTCTAATTGACTTGAAACAATTTTGTCGTTGCCTTGAAGTAGTCTTGTTGAGTTGCACTGAAGCAGCCATGCTGTTGTCTGGTTGTCTTGAAGTAGTCTTGTTGTTGTCTAGTTTCCTTGAAGCCCTAAAAACACTTGGTGGCCGTCGTAATATTGAACTGAAAAAGAAACTTAGAGAGGGCACAGTTTGTCATGGGAAAGACTTTTGTAAATCCAAAAAAGGACTTGTAGAATAAAACAGGCAAGGTTGGAACAAGGCACTTCAGTTATGCTAATCACTGGAAACACATAACACCTACACATTTTTATATTAGATAACTAACCCTAACCCTAAATAAAATTTATAATTAAATTAATACATGATAAACATAAACTGATAAACAAAGCAAAGGGAAATACTCAAATTGGGGGACACGTGTTCAAAACCAGAACCGTACTTTGATAGTAATGTGATATGTTTACTCTATGTTGAAGTAAGAATATTCAAATGTATCTTCTTCTTGACAATATACACAAAATGCTTCAATTATTTGATGTCACGTGTTTGTTATATTGTTTTAGTAGTAGTAATTTCCTATTGGCAGGACATTTCATAATCTTCCTGTATTTGACATGTCCTAGATTGTGCCTTAAACAGAGCATTAACTGTCACATGTTTTTGTCCACTTCTCTCGTATTGTGTCATCTATTATGCTGCTATATTTTCCAGTGCCGTGATGTGTCTTCTCTTCTACAACATTTATTTTCAAACTCCGCTGGATCTATCTTGTAGCAGGACAACGATACTACTATATTTCAACAATGTGGTCTAGAGAAAAGTATTGCTGTTTTATTTGCACCAATGGGCTGACATATCCGTCTTCGTTTAAGATTTTGTAGTGATTTTTAACTTTGAAATAGCGCAACTTGATTAAGCGGAATCATGGCTTTAGCATAACAATATCATTTGCCGTTCCGTTTTAAAAAAACCATATCATTTTTTGTGTGTGCTATATGAATAAATCCTCATGAGACATCCATAACCTGAACTATTGAATACAGTTTTCTTCCATTCGCAATATTTCTTTTACATTCTCTTTCAGCAATAAAAAGAGAGTCCACGTGGGACCCGTCTCTTAGCCAAGCGTTACACACATTTCATAAAAAAGGAAACCAGTAGCACTCACTTGAACTTTCTTTGTTTGCAAACCTTAAAAAACGTCTTTTTACCCCTTCGGTCTAGAGGTAAATACATCAGTGATGCCTCTCCCGCCATATTCTATCTTGAGTCTTGGAGAATAATTCAGTTCCCTTCAGTATTTAAATAATATCGTATGTGGCCTAGTTTTATGTTTCACCAGCTGTTCATAAAAAAAAAACAACGTATGCTTTCGTCTGTATTATTTATGTAGAGAAAAATCATTTGGAAAAGGAAATCGTCACGTATAGAGTTTATTGGTAAGAGGGGTGTCATGAAGAGACGCAACGCGCATGCGTTATTTTTGACCTCTGACATTTAACCTTGCTGTCTCAGCGTTTGCAAAAATTAGGATAACATGCATTGCTTATAACGTGTATCGAAATTATAGCTATCCATCCATTCATCCATCCATCCATCCATCCATCCATCTATCTATCTATCTATCTATCTATCTATCTATCTATCTATCTATCTATCTATCTATCTTTCTATCTGAGTGTCTACCTGTCTGCCTGTCCGTCGGTCGGTCCGTTCGTCCATAAATCCATCCATCCATCCATCCATCAATCGATATGTCTGTCTGTTTGCCTGTCTGTCTATCTTTCTGTCTGTCTTATCTATCTGTCTGTCTGCATGTATATAAAAAATGTACGTTTGCATATCTGTTTGTCCGTCTTTATTTGTGTCTGTCTATTTATGTGTCGTACAAAGAGTTTCTCATTACTCTCTTGTGATTCCTAGGCTTAAAATGTAAGCAAGATTTTAAAAAAGTACCTTCTGGTTGTGCACCCTTGAAACATATGTTCGTCCATCACAAGTCATGATGACTATTTGTTATATCGAGTTATGAAAATTCAGTTAGAACTATGTCCTTCGTGAGTGGTCAATAAGCCATAATCGGGCAGCAAATGTTCTTGGATAGTTTAATAGTTGATGATCTTGCAGAAGAAATGACTGTTCAAGATTCTGTGTTTTCATGAGAATAGTGTCTTCTTCTTGATTCGTGATTAGAAACTGGCCTCACAGCACGTGGGGCATTCCCATAAGTGCTCCGCCCTCTGTTCCAGTAGACATCCGACTCAGTGGTGTTTCGAGTCTATTGTCGCCGAAACAGACGTCGACATCAGGGCACAACTCTGGCCATTGCGACAGGTTTCTTTGTTGTTCCGCCCACCCACGCCGTGCCCATAACTAGTTCAAGCACAACTTCGGCCTGTCGGAACAACATGGTAACTGTTATCGAAGGTTACGACTACGGGATTGTATAGATGACGTGCCATTAAGCTTCTATAAGAAGATAACCTCAATTTAAAAGCATGTCATCTACTAAGGTTTTCTGTTGCATGGTTGGTTTGTCTAGTGAGCCATTGGTGAGATCCACAGACGCAAACGCATGCGCGAGAATAGTGTCAATGCTAGGGACAACAGATCTGCCAAAGACAGTGGTATCTGGAATCTTGTCTTGTCATCTTGTGTTCATAACTTTTCTGAGACAAGATGTGTGAAAGTGATAGAGTTTCCTCACATGATGTCTATACACAGTCCATGTTTCACTAGCGTATAGCAGCACTGGAAGTAACCTGGAAACATAGACCATAGATCGTGTTTCTTGCCAACACTTATAGGGATCTCCTCCGGGGATCTGAGGACTACAGATGGAATGAGAACTCACTGCAATCAGACATGCAATATCTCTGATAACTCAGGGCCTACATCTATATAGGAATACTGGAATGCAAAGCCACGTGGGCTATGTGGATGTCATAAACTATGTGGGCTATGTGGATGTCATAAACTATGTGGGCTATGTGGATCTCATAAACTATGTGGGCTATGTGGATGTCATAAACTATGTGGGCTATGTGGATCTCATAAACTATGTGGGCTATGTGGATCTCATAAACTATGTGGGCTATGTGGATCTCATAAACTATGTGGGCTATGTGGATGTCATAAACTATGTGGGCTACGTGGATCTCATAAACTATGTGGGCTATGTGGATCTCATAAACTATGTGGGCTATGTGGATCTCATAAACTATGTGGGCTATGTCGATGTCATAAACTATGTGGGCTATGTGGATGTCATAAACTATGTGGGCTATGTGGATGTCATAAACTATGTGGGCTATGTGGATGTCATAAACTATGTGGGCTATGTGGATGTCATAAACTATGTGGGCTATGTGGATGTCATAAACTATGTGGGCTATGTGGATGTCATAAACTGACTGGATGACGTCAGGATATAGTAGCGTTTAGAGTACACATTGAATGCCCGTGGAGAAGGCAGCACGCACTTGATGGCAGCGTTGTGTAAAGGCTAAAGTGGAACAGAAGTCTTAATTGACCAGCACGATACCATCCGATGGAAATGTTGCTCATGGTCGAGATTCGAGAACATACAGTTCTCAAAATGACATCTCAGATAGTGCACATCTTACCAAAACTGACTCAGAGTATGAGCATTGTTTCAGGTATTCGATATACCAACTTGTGCATGTACTCCTGGGAATGAAAGAAAGCTTTGAATACATCCCCCTCCCTATTGTACACGGGAAAAGCTCCGAACAAATGTCAGGAAGTACATAATGTTCAAGCTCAATGACTGAAGCAGTGTTTAGACCAGACTCTGGGACTTGTGGGTAATGTTGTCGGGGAGCAAATCCTCGTCTTCGAAGCAACCCATGGCCGAAGACGGATGTGTCGGGCCATTGGCGCAAATAAAACGGCGACACAACGCATTTCCATTTTCTGGACTACATCCTGCTGGAAATCTAGCAGGACCATGATCCTGTTAGATCCAGTGGGAGTTTGAGAATGAACGCAGAAGAAGAAGAAGAAGCAACCCAAGACTAACTCGACTGTCACCATTGTCCAACACAGCTTCTACAGAAAGAATTGCGTTCAGTAGCAAGGGCACAGTGGGCAATTCTTCTTCTTCTGCGTTCATTCTCAAACTCCTACAGATTAACAGGATGTAGTCCGGAGAACGGAATGCGCTGTGTCATTGTTTACAGTACTGCTGTGATATCTGCGCCTTTCCTGACACATCCGACCTCAGCACGACTTTGGATCACTGACCCTATATGGGATGAAAGTCAACTCCATCCCATAACTTTCTTAGTCGCCTCTAACGACATGCATGAAAAGTAAACAGTGTTGCTATTCTTTGCCCACCTTTTTGGATCCCGTAAATACATGGGCAACAGTGGATATTGATATCATATTTCCTACACGAGATTTGCTTGCTCGGTGCGAAACTACTTGTCCGAGATCGCTGTAATTCACACATCCCTTTGACTTAAACGTGATGGCTAAGAGACGAAACACAGACCTTGCTTGGCGATGGATGGAAGGCCATGACAGGCAGGCGAGATGAGTACGTGGGAAATGCACTTATCAAAGACTTTGGACGTGTTTGGCAACGCTTCAGGAGAACACTTATCAAGAACTTTGGACGTGTTTGGCAACGCTTCAGGAGAACACTTATCAAAGACTTTGGACGTGTTTGGCAACGCTGCAGGAAAACACTTATCAAAGACTTTGGATTTGTTTGGCAACGCTCCAGGAGAAAGGGACTTCAGCTATGAGGACGTAGCAACCAGAGTCTATTTCCAAGCACTGGGAAACACGTCCATGGGTTCATACCCTCTGACGCAATGCAATGTGTTTGTTTGTTTGTTTGTTTTTCGTTCGCTCCATTGTAACCATCACGGATATCCGTGCGATTTCCGCCGGGAGCGTGATTACGTTGTGCCACCGTTATGCGCCTTGTAGGCCTAGCACATCCGATTTCGGCATGCCTTGACAATTCGGGTAGGCTACCCTTAGCCTGTGACAGCCTCTATATCTGTCTCCAGGCACGCGTAGTGGAGACTCTTCGCCCAGACGATTTTTTGCTCTCGTCTGACTCGAACGAGGTGTTCCACTGTCTATGAACTTGCCTCGTGTAATTGGACGTGCTGTGCCTGTGCCCATTGGGTACTGAACCGTTTCTCATCCGTGAGCCTGGTTCCTTAAGGGGAAGAACTCAACAGAGTAGTTGGACCTTGTCTCATTCGCCCTCTTAGCCGGGGTGTCATTCACCGACATCGTGTACCCCTTGTCCAAGTTCGAGTCTCACACCACGCGTTTGAGAGCAAGGCGTTCTCGAGCTGAACGTCCTTGTCCCAATAGCGCCTGAGCCCATCAGGTACTGAACCCTTTCTCTCTCCAAGTGTATTTCCGGTATAGGAAAACTTGACAGTAGAGTTGGGCCAGGGCTAAATCGTTGTCCCTTTTGTGCCTGAGCCCATCGGGTACGGAACCCTTTCTCTCTGCAAGTGTACATCCGTTATAGGAAACCTTGACAGTAGAGTTGGGCCAGGACTACCATCGTTGTCCCTTTCTTGCCTAAGCCCATCGGGTACAGAACCCTTTCTCTTCGCGAGCATATTTCCGGTTTAGGAAGGCTCGACATAAGAGTTGGGTTAGGTCTTCTTGCTTTACCAAACGCCAATGGATGGGTCTGGGTCTCTGCCTGTAAGGAACACAGGTAACTAGAAGCTCTACTCGAGCTGACGGAGCTTGTAGTTCCCATTCCCTAGGGACTTTTCACTTTCTATTTGCAGTTCGCGCTGCCCTCTAGTGCTGTTCTGCCCTTTCATTGTACTCGGTATGAAATCTATTTGTCTCTCGCCATGCATCTACCTTTACGTGCATTTTACATTGGCCGCCCCTCCAATGTTCGGACTGGACTGACTTGCTTCACTGTATGTCGACAGTGTCGCTATATGTGGTGATGCTGGTGGTATCGGAGATATTGTCTGTCTTGTGCAGTCAAATCTCTTTCCATCTGCTACCTCCACATTCTCGGACACGATCCCCAAATGATTTGGCCAGAATCAGCTCGAGCTGCTGTATTTCTGTTTCCAGGGTGCACCGCGTGGAGGTACATTTGGGATCTTGGTTATCTGCTAACCCTGGGCCCGCCTAGAGCAATGCGTTCCCTTTGCACCCCATGCAATGTGTGATATATGCCTGTGGTTATGAGCTGTTGTATTATCAAATATCGTAGTCAGGCGGTAACCATTGTCAGCACATTCCTTTCTCCGGACAACATCCTGTTAATCTGCAGGAGTTTGAGATCAATCAGGCTTGATTATGGCAGTCATACATCCATTGGAAAATGAAGATGAGGTTGAGGCAGAGAACGTACACGTGCAAAGAGTGTCAGAAATGGGAGTATCTAGAGGTGAGGGAAGGAAACGTAGTCTTTGTTTGGAAAGTCCCGAAGATCACGCAATCAACACCTGACCGGGACTCTGAGTCTACATACACTGGGATGGCTGCTGGAAGGGAGAGCGGAACACTTATGGGAGTGCCTCACGTGCTGTAAGTTTCTAATCAAGAAGGAGTTTGAGAATGATCGCAGAAGAATACTCTAATTTACTGATAACAACCTGTGTGAACACCTTTGTGAACAACATGTGTGAACAACCTGTGTGAACACCTTTGTGAACAACATGTGTGAACAACCTGTGTGAACACCTTTGTGAACAACATGTGTGAACAACCTGTGTGAACACCTTTGTGAACAACATGTGTGAACAACCTGTGTGAACACCTTTCTGAACAACCTGTGTGAACAACCTGTGTGAACAACCTGTGTCAACATCCTGTGTGAACAACCTGTTGGAACAACATGCAACCTGTGTGAACAACATGTGTGAACAACCTGTGTGACAACCTGTGTGAGCAGCCTGTGTGAACAACTTGTGTTAACAACCTGTGTGAGCAGCCTGCGTGAACAACCTGTGGGAACAACGTGTAACCTGTGTGAGCAACCTGTGTGAACAACCTGTGTCAACATCCTGTGTGAACAACCTGTGTGAGAAACCTGTGTGAACAACCTGTGTTAGCAACCTGTGTGAACAACCAGTGTGAACAACCTGTGTGAACATCCAGTGTGAACAATCTGTGTGAACAACCTGTGTAAACAATCTCTGTGAACATCCTGTGTGAACAACCTGTCTGAACAACCTATGTGCAAAACCTGTGTGAATAGCCTGTGTGAACAACATGCGTGAACAACATATGTGAACAACCTGTGTCACCAACTGTGGGAACAACATGCGTGAACAACATATGTGAACAACTGTGTGAACAACCTGTGGGAACAACCTGTGCAAACACCCTGTTTATTATAGTACACACAGCTGACAATCACAACTAGGGATGTAGACATCCTACTTTGTCAACTCGTGGATACGTTATACTGCCAAAGTTCTCTGAAGCTGCAATTTCAGAATTATGGCCTGGACTGACCACCCACAGGAAAGGTCTACGTAGCGACAGAGAAACTAATCAACTCTCCTCGTGTTAGAGCCGACCTCTAGAAGAAATTACTTTGTTCACTTTAAGAATGAAGTGGGTCAAAACACACCCTCCCCCATATTACTCCGCGACAACAGGTGATTTTTAAACAGCCGATGATGTAAAAACAATATTATTTAAAACATTTAAAAGCAATTAAAAACAGTATTTAAACAACATATAAAAATAAGTTTAATATTATTGGGCACTTAACAATCAATTAATGCGTTCTTCGTCCAACTACCAATCAGAAACACTGACCTACTTCATTCTTAAGGTGAACAGAGTTTATAGAAACGACTGAGATGTTTCATTTGTAATAAAAAAAAGTTTCTGCGTTTATTGACCTCTGATCCTCAGGTTGTTGTTGTTTATTTTAAAGTGGCGTCGCGCAACAAGTGTGCAGACAGAACAACACGTGATGCGACATTACATCAGGCAAGTCACCAGACACGCGACTGTTAAAATGATCATTTTCATTGGTTAAATTGAATGCAGGTGGCAATACTGATACAAATCTTTCTTTACTTTGTTTTTTGTAATCATTTAAAATACATTTTTCAAAATAAAATAAATTTAAAAAAAATAAACAACAAGAAAAATCTTCAGATGTATTCTGGGAAAAAAAGAACCATTGATACAAAATAGGTAATGGATAGTTTATGAATAAAGGCAAGTCTCGAGGACATTATTTGTACTGACAATACAAACGGATGCCGAGCAATCCTTTTTTTTTTCAACCTCCATTGTAAATTATGAAGCATCAGCTGCCTGACCTGATCCATACAAATAGAAATTTGGAACAGACAACTGTAACATAATAAAACCATCTTACATTTCTCAAGCATTGCACCGTTTAACCTATTTTATTTTCAAATGATGAAAGCATTAGGGTTTGGAGGTTGCCCATACAGGGTTGACTGTTTGAGAGAGCCATCTTTGGTTGTGTGCATTGACGTCAGGGATGCCATAGAAAATATATATATTTTTTAAAAACTTCCACTAGCAGAATTATCAGGTGGCTTGCCGCATGTCCTTGATGACGGATCTCAATTCAAGCTGTTTCTTCTTGCAGACCAACATGTACAAGTTTTTATTGTATTTTAATTTAGCGTTATGTTTTAAAGCAGCGTTTCGAAGTAGCACACACACACATACATACAAGGTGCTCATTCTAATTCTGGGTGTATTTGTGATGTCTAAACATGGAACTAATTCTAATTCTGGGTGTTTTTGTGATGTCTAATCATGGACCTAATTCTAATTCTGGGTGTATTTGTAATGTCTAAACATGGAACTAATTCTAATTCTGGGTGTATTTGTGATGTCTAAACATGGAACTAATTCTAATTCTGGGTGTTTTTGTAATGTCTAAACATGGAACTAATTCTAATTCTGTGTGTTTTTGTGATGTCTAAACATGGAACTAATTCTAATTCTGGGTGTTTTTGTGATGTCTAAACATGGAACTAATTCTAGTTCTGGGTGTATTAGTGATGTCTAAACACGGAACTAACTAATTATAATTCTGGGTGTATTAGTGATGTCTAAGCATGGAACTAATTCTAATTCTGGGTGTTTTTGCGATGTCTAAACATGGAACTAATTTTAATTCTGTATGTTTTTGTGATGTCTAAACATGGAACTAATTCTAATTCTGGGTGTTTTTGTGATGTTTAAACATGGAACTAATTCTAATTCTGGGTGTTTTTGTGATGTCTAAACATGGAACTAATTCTAATTCTGGGTGTTTTTGTGATGTCTAAACATGGAAATTTCTAGGCATAATATTCCCGTAGGCTGCCATTACTTTCGGTAAGGAACAATAAAAAATTACTTTTTGGGAGAACACATTCGTTTTAGTCGGCCATTTTGAAGCCATCTGATTCATCTAATAGAGGAACTTTACCAAGATCAAAAGGCTGCAGTGAAGTTAGAGGACGATCTCTCAGAGTGGTTTGAGGCACAGAGTGGAGTACGGCAAGGATGCACACTCTTCCCATACCTGTTCAACATCTACGCAGAAAGTATAATGAGGAATGTGAGAGAAGACATACACAACGCTGACTACCACGTTTTAAACATAGGTGGATTCCTAATCCCGGAACTACGCTTTGATCAATTTTATCAGTCCAATATTTTTTCCAGTTAAAGCACGAGCAACATCAGTTGTAATACTGGCCATTTTGTTCCACATTAACCCAGCTCTTTCAATACAGCTACTAACAGCATTGAATATATCGAGGCCAGTGGTAGTGTCTTTGATCGACTCAACACTCAGTAATTCTTCAAAGAGTTTAAAAGAATTGTTTATTCCACATATAAAAACGAATAATTGAGCAGTATCCAGTACATCAGACCAATGCAGGAGAGTACCACAAAAAATGCTTACTTGCATCTTGAAGTTGAAGGGTCAAATCTTCACTTATCTTTTCAACACGTCTGACCACAGTTCTTCTGGACACAGAATGTTTGTTGCATCTAGTAAACATTCCTTAATAAATTCACCATCATAAAATGGCTTGATGTATTTCACAGTTTTGTGTGACAACACCAAACTGGCCTCTGTTGCGGCATCTTGAATTAAAGGCTGTTTTATAAACACAGTTTGTTATTTCTCCAGACTTTTTACCAACTCCATGCATTTTCTTTTCCTTTCTTCAGATGTTAGATTGTATCCGAAATTAGGATGTTTTGTCTGGTAATGTCTTTTTAAGTAATATTCTTTAAAAACAGCCACTGATTCGTGACACAGCAAGCAAACAGATTTGTTGCCAACTTGCATAAAACAATATTTGATAATCCATTTGTCTTTGAAAACCCGACACTCGTCTTCAAAGTTTTTTTGGATGCACTCATTATAATAAAAATATCTTTAAATGTTGCAAAATTAACTAAATACAAATGTGCTTCCGGCAGCGCGAATATAATTATTTAGATTTAGAAAACTCGGTTGCAATATAAATACGGACATTTATGAATGTAAACTACAAACGAGATGGTTATTAAAACACACCGGGAATTCCCCAGGCACTGCGCAGCTTAAATGATTGCAAATCGAGTATTTGCGCATTCCATTCGTAGGATATGGGGGGGGGGGGGGGGTTATTTCTGACGATACATTATTGTTGTAACGATGTATTATTAATTATAACAGCTTTTAGCGATATTATATTTTGTATGAAACATCTTTTTAATATAAACTAAACATACACCCCGACATAATGTTTATAATTTAAAAACAATTTATTATAAGTTGAAAGGCAATTTTCAACCTTTATAAAATTATATCGTCCGAGTACTTATAATCTTTGAGAAACATTCAGCCAATCAAATTACGTCAATTCTAGTATAGTAAATTACACAATATTAAACAATCATATTAAACGGAGTAAAATTTCATTGACGATATATATATTAATATAAATATTTAAATGATGTTAAATTGGGAAACATATTGTATATATAATATATAAGAAAGTCGAATTAAAATTCCAATGGATTTCTTCCTAATATTAATGGGAAAAAACCATTTGTGACGATCGTTCGTTTATTTAAAAATGTGTTTGAGGGACCGCAAAATATCCAATGGCGGGCCGTAGTTTGCCCACCCCTGGCCTACGCCATTCGGCATGACACTTGATTGATTGATAGATTGATTGAACCGTACTCACACAATATCTTTATAAGCACACAGCAGTTGCTCTATAACCAAGGGTTGAAAAGGGTATATTTTTTAATTGGGGGGGGGGGGGGGGTCGTACACAATCAACAAATAACCAGTGCTCAACAATATTCATTAACGACGAAAGCTGGATGTTTTGGGTAAAAGAAGAACTATTGCATGGTTGCAAGTAGGTGTTACTGTCTGAACTGTGACTTAGAGCGGTACAGTATCTCTCTGAGTTACTCTCTGACTGTAACCTAACTGGGAGCGTCGAGGAACAGCAACACTCTGGTTCTCCTAGAGTCACTACACTTCGAACATTATTCCACCTTAGAATAGGCCACTGCAGACTGTTGGGTCACCTTTACCGATTGAGGATCTCATACACAGATGAATGTTCATGTGGATCCGGAACCCAGACCCCTGAACACGTACTGCAGGATTTCCCAACATACAAAGAGCAGAGACAGCAGACCTGGTCAGGGGATACAGACTTGAGGTAAAAGCTAGTGGGCTGCCGCTCTCACCTAGAGAAGACAGTGGACCGCCCTGACGATAGGTCTGTCAGTATAATATGATTGAAGATGCTAAACTCAGAAGTAGAAGAAGACTACAACTCGAGAAGATAAGAAGACTGTTGAATTCATATGCAAGCACCTGCAGCTGACAGTAAACTCCTCAGAAACCTTCCAACACTGTAGACAGTGATCATACGATTCTTCTTCTTCTTCAGCGTTGATTCTCCAATTCCCACTGGATCTTTCATGCAACAGGACAATGGTCCAACTAGATTTCCAGCAGGATGTAGTCCAGAAAATGAAAACGCGTTGTGTCGCCGTTGTATTTGCGCCTATAGCAACGTAGCGAGGGGGTGCGGAGGTGCGGACCGCCCGGGCGGCATTATCGGGAGGGCGGCAAATTTATTTTCGTCCAGTCTTTCACAGTCACTGATATTTTTTTTTTATGTCAAAAGGGCGGAAAATTATGATTTCGCCCCGGGCGCGATTTTCCACGCTTCGCCACTGCCTATAGCTCTAAACATCCGTCTTTGGTGGTATACGATTCGAAATCGCTTTCACGATGCGAATCTGCGTGCTTGTGGCTCAGCCGTTTGACCACGTCTGACTGCGGCCCACTGAGCAGCTCGCTTAACATGGTGTGTGCAGCACGTGCATTGGTGAGGTGTACAGTGGCTAACATTAATTTTACGGATGAACCGCGTTTTGTCTAGAGCCTACAGATGAACAAATAAGAGTTTGCAGACATTTTGTTGAACGCTTTTAGTAATAGTGCACAATTGTGTTGAACCCTTTTAGTAATAGTGCACAATTGTGTTGAACCCTTTTAGTAATAGTGCACTATGTGCGCAACGTAACCTGTGTGGTAGGGAGATCAGTGATGATTTGGGGAAGCATTAGTTTACTGCACAGAACCTCCCCCCCCCCCAATCTGAATGGTGACCACTACCCTGACGAGATTCAACTCCTTCTTGTCATTCCAGCACTGTATGTCTTCTGAGAATAACACTGTATGTCTTCTGAGAATAACACTGTATGTCTTCTGAGAATAACACTGTATGTCTTCTGAGAATAACACTGTATGTCTTCTGAGAATAACACTGTATGTCTTCTGAGAATAACACTGTATGTCTTCTGAGAATAACACTGTATGTCTTCTGAGAATAACACTGTGTGTTAGTCTTCTGATGTTTTCGTTTCTGATTTTCTCTCTTATTGCTACTCCGAGAAATAATGTAGAAATAATGGTTTTCAGTTCTGTCATCATTTGGGATCATGCCAAAAATAAAGGCTTCACCTGTAGCAGTAACTGCATAGCCATATAGAAACACGAAAGGACATGTTATGGTGCTGCTAAAAACGGTCGGTTCTCTAAAGCCTTTTGGGATTTGCCTCAAAGAACCAATTGTCACTATAATAGATAGAATATATACGAGCCTGTGCTCGTCATTCTTTAGACTAGTCATGAAAGTTGATTTCACGAGGCGTTATGTATTTAGATTTATCCCATATTTACCTTACTTTTCATTGGCTGGCGACATAAAGTCTATGCAAATTGACCAATGGTAAGTAAGATCAGCCAAGATGAGTGAGGCTGTTTGAGATCAACACATAGTTCTATTATGGAAATGACTTTCTATTTATAAGAGAATTCCTGCAATGTTCGTTGGCAACCACCTGCTACTGTTATGCTTTAGCATATCCTTTCCTATCAGAAGTCCGTGGTAATCTATCAATGGAACTTTTATCCCCTTAAAAATTACTTATCGTTTTGAGGGACGTCAAGTTCTGAGAATCATTCGCCACGTTCGAGTGAATCGTTATTGTAGACATTTGAAAATGGACACACGGATCGCGGTATCGTTCAAATTCATTGTCATGACATAAATCGCTGACGATGTATGGTCGACCGACGGACTTTCTACCAGCATTTCAGAATTCATTTATAATACCTTAACATCCATTCAACGTTTTCTGCCTGGTTTTGTACCTTTCCCATGTATACCAGAGAACATTCACAGCGCTTCTGAATAGCGCACACCAAGGGTGGCCACATTTTGTAAGCATGTGGTCGGCTTTTTCAAAGGAACCACCTATACAAATTATTTTTTTTCGGTAGAAACTCGCATCTTATGAAAGCGAAAACTACATTTTAAAATTCCCAAAGCCTTGAACTTCATTGAAGGAGCATACTTATGGAAAATATCGAGGGACTAAACGCGGGACGTATTTCTTTCAATTGATATTGTTACTGAATCATATTATTATATTTGTTACAATTGAAATCTACAACGTCATTGCCAGGTTTCAATACTCGCGCGATTTTAAAATGCCTGTTTGGTTTTTAAATGTTTTCGCGTGATTATGGTTTAAACCACACAAAAAAAAGGAAAAAAAAAAGAACATAAATCTCCAACGTACTATAGATGTGAGGAGTGGGGCAACACAGGGCAGTATAAAGGGAAACGAAAATAAGTAAGGAGTGTTGCCAATTTAAACACACAACATAATAGTAACAACCACTAAAATAAACGACGTCTCTAATAAAATGTCTTCTTCAGGGCTAAAAAAAATGCACAACAAAAATTTAAAAAATCACATCAAAAATACAGTAACTCTACAGCAGAAAAAGATAGATGGGCAAAAGTAGATGATACAAGAAAGTGGATAAGAATAAAATAGAAGAGAAAAAAAGAAGGACAACATGCACAACAAGATAAGAGAAAAACGCAAAAAAGATGCACAAAAATAAGCATGATAAAAGAAAACGAATGAATAAGGAAAGCAGTAAAGATCTACTTATCTAAAAAGAATAGTAAAATTTGAAAGAGTAGACTTTACTTGAATATCCCTTTGTTCTATTTTACTGTCATGTAGATTTCTATTTCTACTTTGATTTGTAACTGGAAACATATTTTGTCGTTCTGTTCATATATGTAGATCTTTATTTATTTCCTTATTCATTCGTTCTCTCTGATGCAGTGGCGTAGCGTGGGTCAATGGCGCCCAGGGCGGAATCATCATTTTCCGTCCTTTTGACATTAAAGAAATATGTCAATGATTGTGAAATACTGGACGAAAATAGATTTGCCGCCCTCCCGATGATGCCGCACGGGGCGGTCCGCACCATCGCCCCCCCCCTCGCTACGCCACTGCTCTAATGTCATACTTTTTGATTTGCATTTCTTATCTCTTCCTGCTATGCAATGTGTCTCGTTGTACCGTGTTCTTTTTCCTTATTGTTTTTTCCCAATGAAGATTTGTAGCGTCGTCTATTTTTGTGGTTGTTGTTAGTATGTATTGCACTTAAACAATGGCATCACTTTTTATCTATTTTCGTGTTTTCCTTACCATATTTTTATCGTTTTTATTTTTTACTTTTAACCCGAATTATACTCCATTTTAAATATTGATCAGATAGATGGACATATTGATCAGATATATATTTACCAGATAGATGGACATATTGATCAGATAGATGGACATATTGATCAGATATATGAACATATGTGATTATATCAATAATCGCACCACCAAATTCTTTCTTCTTCTTCTTCAGCGTTCATTCTCAAACTCCCGCTGGATTCTCCCTTGTAGCATTACCATAATCCTACTAGATTTCCAATAGGATGTAGTCCAGAGATTGGAATTACGTTGTGTTGCCGTTTTATTTGCGCCAATGGCTCGACACATCCGTCTTCGGCGGAACCCACCAAATTCTAATACATTGTTTTCCATTTCAAGAAGGAAAGATCAAATACGACATGCAAACCAAATACGGCCGGCCAAACATTTTTTACTGACTCGTCGGGCTCAATGTAAGTAGTTATATGCACTGACTCCTGAATTTCTAGGCTTGTCAGGCTTATTTAAAATAATTATACGCACTGACTCCTGAATTTCTTTTGCGTTGCGTTCATTCTAAACCTTTTGCAAGGAAGCAGATGTGCGAAGAATAGAGTACGATGTCATGGTTTATAGCTTAGCTGTGCCTATCATCATGGCACATCCGACTTCAGCATGGACTGCGCAGTTTCGGCACACCGATATGTGCTCTGTTTTTGCCAGCAGATGCTGAAGAATACGACTGGCTCCTCTAGTTCGCTGGTCACAGACACTCACACGCACGCCCAGTCTGGGTAGGCAAGAGGATAATAAAATAAATTCTAATATGAATTTATGGGCCTATGAAGTGCGAGGCCCACTGCGGCCGCATAGGTTGCAATAGCCTAAGACCGGCCCTGGTAATCACAGATCAATTATTGTATTTCATGCTGCACTTTCCCATTGTACCATCTTCTGTACCTCATGCCCAGAGTAAGTATGACCTGTTTATAGTTCTCCCGTGTAACCAATCCCCTTTATACATCAGATGTTATGGTTAGCTGAATGACGATTTCCATTATTTTTATGTTAAAAAAAAAATCTCAAATATAGCCAAATAGAACTCACGTAGAAAATTACAAAAAGGTCTTCATTTCTCACAAAATTGGTAAAAATTAAATCACCAACGATGTCCTCACCAGTGAGTATTCACTCTTTTCCTCTTACAAAAGTGACACTTGTGGTAATCAGTGTAATAGTTCTTTCTGCTTGTGACATCTGTGACGTTCTCCTTCTAAGTCTAGAAGCCATGAGATTCGTAATTTTTCTTTGTAGTGGATGCTTTCTGTCACTGACGACTTGCATGTATGTCTTCCAACACATGTCTGGATTTGATGGATTCATGTCTGGATTTGATGGATTCATGTCTGGATTTGATGGATTCATGTCTGGATTTGATGGATTCATGTCTGGATTTGATGGATTCATGTCTGGATTTAATGGATTCATGTCTGGATGTGATGAATTCATGTCAGGATTTGATGGATTCATGTCTGGATTTAATGGATTCATGTCTTGATTTGATGTATTCATGTCTGGATTTGATGAATTCATGTCTGGATTTGATGGATTCATGTCTGGATTTGATGGATACTAGTCCTATTATGTATCTCATTACCACGATCGGGGCATTTCAAGAGCATTCAAGAACTACTCGCATTCCTTCATTACGTATGTGTTCAACCCGATTGCATTGTGTTTTAACCAGGGTAGGAACCCAATGCTGTAGTCAACCACTTACGTAAGAGAGTAGGGCAAGCAGTCGATTTTCTAGATGTGCAGTAATTATTGTTTTAAGAGCTGCCAGGCAAATTTTGCTTCTTTGTATCATATGGTAGGCATGAAAAATATATAAGACAAACCTCGGTGTTACCCACAGATAATTCATTCTCTCGATCCTTATAATGTTACCCACAGATAGTTCATTCTCTCGATCCTTATAATGTTACCCACAGATAGTTCATTCTTTCGATCCTTATAATGTTACCCACAGATAGTTCATTCTCTCGATCCTTAGAATGTTACCCACAGATAGTTCATTCTCTCGATCCTTAGAATGAGCATTGAAAATTGTATTTTACATTTATAAGGTATGGGAAAGCCAACGGCATCCCTTAAACCACAGTATCCTTGATATCCCTCAACATATCCCTAAAGATATCCCTCAAGATATCCCTAAAAATCCTTCTTGGGCATGTCTGTCAGGTAGGTAACATTACTATTCTTTGCTCTTCTTTCGGAAGACTTCAACTACCTAGAGTGTTTCCATATGGTTCGCGAGCGATCTCAGAATTCAACTGCCTAGAGGGTTTCCTCAAGGTTCGCGAGAGGTCTGAAAATCTACTGCCTGAGGGTCACCTCAAGGCTCACGAGAGGTCTCGAGACTTCAACTGTCTACAGGGTCTCCTCAGGGTTCAATCCAGCACTGTTTACAATTAAATGTTTTTCCTCCCAACTTCCGCATCCGGTTTCCTCAACCTGTTCTGATTACCAGCACTTCCATGACCGCCCGCGCTAGTGGCTGTACAAAGAAAACATCTACTGTTACCAACTACCCCTTATTATATGAGGACGTATACACACACACTCAACATTAAAACATACAGTGCGCCGCCAGGAATTTGATAAGAAACATCTTTAAACTCCCCTGTCCTTCACCTTTTCGATTACTTGTGTGTGAACTTTGTACACAGGAAATGACCCTAAATCGCGTGCCTTGACCTCGTTTGACCTTCCAGCCAAAAATTTCGTGATTTCTGCTAGATTTTCAATTCTCAGCTGTTTTTCATATTTTCTGAACAAATTTGTGAACCACATGACCCCCATAGAATTGTATACATATGTAACAGTTTATTGCTTCCATCACAAACTCTTCTTTAAAAAAAATATTAATTCGTATGTAGCATGAGGTTAAGTCAAGATAAATATTTACAGAAAAACAAGCATCAAAAGAATATGCGTAATCACAGACACATTTGAAGAATATAATGAAAAAATAATGTAAAAAATAACATTTGAGAAATATAATATTTTGAAAATAAAGAAAAGTCCTTTTTTTATTTAAAAATATAAATAGAAAATGCACATATAGACGAGGAGATGAGTTGCACAATTAGATTATAAAAGTTACATTGCACAATTAGACCAAGAGACAAATTGCAACATCACTGCAACATCAGACTAATCACATATTACATCATCATATTACAAGTCACATTGCACCAATAGATCAAGAGACACATTGCATCATCTGAACAGAATATACATACCACGATTAGAGCACGTTATATATTGTACAATCGGAGCACGGTAAACATTGCACCATCACAACACAGAAGACAGTGCACCATAAGAGCACGATAGCCTTTGCGCCATCAAAGCATGATATACATTGCTCTAAAGAGCAAAATAAACATTGCACCATAAGAGAAAGATAGACATTTTCCAGAAGTGAGCATCCAAAGGAGGGAAGTGCTAAAGTGGATACGTCCTCCTCGTTTTCTTATTATGCCCCCTCTTCTTACTATTGTTTCCTAATTTTCCTCTTCTTCTCCTTATTCCTTACCTCCTCTTTTTCTTCTTTCTCCCTCTCATACTTTTTCCTCTCTTCTTCTTCCTCCCTCTCATACTTCTTCCTCTCTTCTTCTTCCTCCTCTACTCTTCATCCTCTTCTTCTTCCTCCTCTACTCTTCATCCTCTTCTTCTTCCTCCTTCTCTTATACTTCTTCCAATGTTTCTTCCTCCTGTTCTTCTTTCTCCTCCTACTTCTCTCTTCTTCTTCTTCTTCCTATTATTCTCTTTTCCTCTTCTTCTTTTTTCTTCCTCCTACTTTTCTTCTTCGATCTTTCCTCTTCTCATGATGTGTAAAAAAAATGTGAACTGACTTTTTCTACTGCTTTGGGACAAAGGTCATGGACTTATGAACAGCTGGACCAGCAACTAACCAACCAACCAACCAGCCAGCCAATCAACCAACCAGCCAGCCAGCCAACAAACCAACCAACTAACCATCCAACCAACCAACCAATCAACCACCCAACCAAGCTTTGCTAATACAGGTAAGCAGTCATGTTTTTTAAATAGCTTCTTTCAAGATATCTTCATTACGTTTTTTTTATCTGTCTATAGTGTTCTTAACATTCTTCTATAAACCACATCTATTCTGCCTCAATATATTTTTTCCTTTTCTGCAGATTGTCCAATATTCACTTCCATAAATCATAATTAGTTCTATCATAAATCATAATTACTTCTACGAACTCTCTCACATCAATAAACAATCATTATAAGGTAACTGCGTGAAACATAACAACAATTTTACTTACGTAAAACACAAGTTTTATTATAATAGTTCCACTCAGACACGACGAACTATCACAATAACTAGTTGGTAATGATGTACACAAAAAAAAAAAACATACAAATTAAAATACACAAAAATATTCAACGTCATAGAATATTCATCATTTTGAGAAATATTGACGTTTTCTGGACAATTCTACATTTGACTTCTTTAATACATCTGATGTTATTAATGTACTTTAATACATCTTCCATATGTTGTTATTAATGTACTTTAATACATCTTCCATATGTTGTTATTAATGTACTTTAATACATCTTCCATATGTTGTTATTAATGTACTTTAATACATCTTCCATATGTTGTTATTAATGTACTTTAATACATCTTCCATATGTTGTTATTAATGTACGTTAATACATCTTCCATCTGATGTTATTAATGTACTTTAGTACATCTTACAAATGATGTCATTAATGTACTTTAATACATCTTCTACTGATGTTATTAATGTACTTTAGTACATCTTCCATCTGATGTTATTCATACACTTTAATACATCTTCCATCTGATGTTATTAATGTACTTTAATACATCTTCCATCTGATGTTATTAATGTACTTTAATATTTGAATATGTTGACGTGCATCTGACTGACATCATCTACTTTAATGTTGCACTCTGACAACATTTATTCGTGGATGTCACCATTACTTCACTGTTTTTGTCACCATTACTTCACTGTTTTTGTCACCATTACTTCACTGTTTTTGTCACCATTACTTCACTGTTTTTGTCACCATTACTTTACTGTTTTTGTCACCATTACTTCACTGTTTTTGTCACCATTACTTCACTGTTTTTGTCACCATTACTTCACTGTTTTTGTCACCATTACTTCACTGTTTTTGTCACCATTACTTCACTGTTTTTGTCACCATTACTTCACTGATTTTGTCACCATTACTTCACTGTTTTTGTCACCATTACTTCACAATTTTTCTTTGCTATTTAGATTGAGTCCTTTGTTTTTACTTTGACTTCTAATGACACTCATCATTTCTTGTAGTTATGTATATGTGACAACCAATGAAAATCAAGGTAAGAATCAAATGAATCATTTTAGAAGGCTTGTTATCTCATTAGTCAATATGTCTTACAATTCTGAGGTTAACGGTCGAAAAGGAGTGCAAGATTGTTCTGAGCATGAAACGTTGAGGCAAACATATTGGCCAGAGGAAACAACACTGGAATCAAAGCTCTATGGGACACTGTATGAACTACTAAAGACAGTGAGTTTTATTAAGGAGACAGAATTACAGATATAGACATGTTTCAAGTGAACGAAAGAAGAAGAAGAAGAAGAAGAAGTCCATCAAAATGTAGAAACCGCCTAGTTCATCCAGTTCTTTCTTCGAAAATTTGCCTAAATTTGTGGCCAGTTCCTTAGCAAAATTACCTGTAGCTTCTTCTGACATTCATAGCTGCACACCAATTTTGTATAAAGTTAGCATAGCTGCACAAAGAAAATCTTCGCAATAGATTACCAGATTTAAAAGAGAAATAAATTTTGGGGAGGGGGGAATTGACGTTATAAAAGTTGAACCAGAAACGTGACCTAAAATTGACGACGAGAAAGGTCTATGACCTCTCACGTACAGGGAAGGTAAATAGAAAGTCAAGTCAACAGTTTACTGTCAGAATTATCGAGACTTAGGTCGAGGGTGAAAATGCAGTTGCTCTCTTTTTTGTTCTTTCAATACACTGAACATCTTCATAGTGAAGATATGCGCTTACATATTGTGTACATATAGATGTACACCCTATTGTGTACATTTAGATGTACATATAATAGGAGCACATTCATTTATGTGTGATCCTATAGGTATACATAGTTCCTTAGAGGTATTCAGACAGAAAAGAAGACCGACTTCAAGATGACACTTCGATGTTCCGTGATGAGTGGAGGTGATTCCTGGCACAGCGTCGCACGCAGAATAACATTACAGGAATGAAACATGTTTCCTGTTTGCACCATTCAAGGTTAAGAATATGACGTAGAGCTATATTTGATTTCTTCTGCCTCCGTTCTCAAACTCTTGTTGGTTAGCAGGATGTGATCCAGAAAAAGGAACGTGCTAGAAATACGTGTTCCCAACGGCCTGATACATCCGAGTTGAGCATAATTTTGAGATCACTTTGTTCTGACTGATGTTCTGACTGAAAGGGACAGCCAACTCCACTAGTAAATTCTCCTATGTCGCCTCTTGAGACATACATGACAGGCAGCAGTATTACTATTCTTTATTTCCTTTTCGGACCTCGGCAACAAACAGGCAGTTACGTCGTATATTTCTGTAATCAATAGCAGGAAGTGTTTGACAAGCCCGTAAATAATGGGTTCAAACCCCCCAACCTGCAGGGACGGATTGATTAAAATGAAGTAAGTCAAAACGAAGGTATAACGGGGTTCATGCCCTAACCCGCAGGAACGTATTGATTACTATGAAGCATGCCAAAACACGGGTAACTATACCTCCCCCCCCCCCCAAATCCTTTTCCGCTTTTAAATAATTTCCAGGAAATTGATACCAAAAAAAAAGCCACGAAAATGAAGAAATTATACATATTAGACATCTTCCTCCCCCATTTTTTTTTTCTAGACGAAAATTACATACAACCTGATGTTTGTTTGTTTGTTTGTTTTTCGTTCGCTCCATTGTAACCATCACGGATATCCGTGCGATTTCCGCCGGGAGCGTGATTACGTTGTGCCACCGTTATGCGCCTTGTAGGCCTAGCACATCCGATTTCGGCATGCCTTGACAATTCGGGTGGGCTACCCTTAGCCTGTGACAGCCTCTATATCTGTCTCCAGGCACGCGTAGTGAAGACTCTTCGCCCAGACGATTTTCTTGCTCTCGTCTCACTCGAACGAGGGGTTCCACTGTCTATGAACTTGCCTCGTGTAATTGGACGTGCTGTGCCTGTGCCCATTGGGTACTGAACCGTTTCTCATCCATGAGCCTGGTTCCTTAAGGGGAAGAACTCAACAGAGGAGTTGGACCCTGGCTCTTTCGCCCTCTTAGCCGAGGTGTCATTCACCGACATCGTGTACCCCTTGTCCAAGTTCGAGTCTCACACCACGCGTTTGAGAGCAAGGCGTTCTCGAGCTGAGCGTCCTTGTCCCAATAGCGCCTGAGCCCATCAGGTACTGAACCCTTTCTCTCTTCAAGTGTATTTCCGGTGTAGGAAAACCTGACAGTAGAGTTGGGCCAGGGCTAAATCGTTGTCCCTTTTGTGCCTGAGCGCATCTAGTACGGAACCCTTTCTCTTCGTGAGCATATTTCCGGTTTAGGAAGGCTCGACATTAGAGTTGGATTAGGTCTTCTTGCTTTACCAAACGCCAATGAATGGGTCTGGGTCTCTGCCTGTAAGGAACACAGGTAACTAGAAGCTTGTCTCGAGCTGACGGAGCTTGTAGTTCCCCTTTCCTAGGGACTTTTCACTTTCTACTTGCAGTTCGCGCTGCCCTCTAGCGCTGTTCTGCCCTTTCATTGTTTCATTGTACTCGGTATGAAATCTATGTCTCTCGCCATGCATCTACCTTTACGTGCATTTTACATTGGCCGCCCCTCCAATGTTCGGACTGGACTGACTAGCTTCACTGTATGTCGACAGTGTCGCTATATGTGGTGATGCTGGTGGTGTCGGAGATATGTCTGTCACTTGTGCAGGCAAATCTCTTTCCATCTGCTACCTCCACATTCTCGGACACGATCCCCAAAAGATTTGGACAGAATCAGCTCGAGCTGCTGTATTTCTGTTTCCGGGGTGCACCGCGTGGAGGTATTTCTGTTTCCGGGGTGCACATTTGGGATCTTGGTTATCTGCTAACCCTGGGTCCGCCTAGAGCAATGCGTTCCCTTTGCACCCCAACCTGATGTTTGATATAGACAGAATTACGTCGACCGCATTTACTTTTTTAGATGTGTATATTGTATGTAGAGGTGTTGAAAGAGTCAAATGCGAAACTGACCTTAATCAACAGTATAAGAAAAAGGCAATCTTCTTGTTTTTGGCCACTTCATGAGACAGGCAGGTTTAGAGAACATAATCACAACAGGCAAAATTGAAGGCAACAGAGATAGAGGGCGACAACGTGAGAAATATTAGACAGTTTGACAACCTGGAACGACAAGGAAACAACAATGACTTTGATACATAATACTGTGGACAGAGAGCTGTGGAGAGCCATGACCGCCTACGCCAGCCAGCATTGCACCTGGTGATGATGATATTGTTACCCATATACCCATTTCTTTAATTAATGTAGATCAGTGTGATGTTCGTGTCCAAAGTAAATTCTCTCCTGAATTAGAATTTGATCTATGACCATATTACCAGAAAGTCAGTGTACAAACCACTATGCTGTGGCGGTTCCAGTAGTACCGTGTCATTACATTGAAATAATTGAAATTACAAAATGAAATTTTGTGTTTATAATACAACGAAACTAAGGGTAACTACCACATAAACCGGTTTTTTTGTCGAATAAATAAGCAGTGTCACTAGTCATTTACAGTCCGTGGGCTAATTTGGAGTCTTCCTTCTAAAGTGACGTTGTTTAATTTTCACCGTGTTTTTCATTGGTCACTTTGTCTATACTTTGTACCTGCAGCCAAAGAAAATAATGAGAGAAGTCAAATAACGTAATTTTAGAACGGTGGTTCCCAAACTTTTCCTGCTCACCATCCTGCTAGGATACTTTGCAAAGACTCTACACCCCCCACCCCCCCCCCCCCCCACCCACACAGAGAAATCTTTTTTCGCTATTTTTATCAGAGAGAAATTTAATGAGGACATAGTCAAATTAACTGTTATAAAAATAACTGGAATTTGGAGCAATAATAATTGTTTTTTTTTCTCCTTTTTTTCGTGTACATATGTTTTTAATATACGAAGGGCTGAAGTCATGTTTCTCCGTGGTTTTTGTCATTGCCTCATTCTGGAATGTTCTTCGTAGTGTTGTTCTGGGTCGTCCATGTTTTCGTTTTCCTGTCGCAGGCTATTATAGAACTTGGTGGGTAAATGTATTCTCGTCTGATATAAGCACATGGCCAACATCTTCTTCTAATAATA
>CM067311.1:16511698-16544198 GCA_034231615.1 Meghimatium bilineatum | reverse complement strand
TGTTGAACGTCTTCCATCTGGTGTTATCGTTTTTATAAAGTATGTGAATTGATGGAACTGCTAGAGGCTGCCCATAAAATACATCAACAATTATTGATGTGACAAAGTTTCACAGTTGTTGACAAGGGTGTTTTGACAGAGTTTGACAGTTGTTGACAAGGGAGTTTTGGTAAAAATTGACCATTGTTGACAAGGGTGTTTTTGGCAAAGTTTGACCGTTGTTCACATGAGTGTATTTGAAAAAGTATGACCTTTGTTGACAAGGTTGTTTTGGCATTGTTAGAAGGTTAACAAAAGGTGTTTTGAAAAAATGTAACCGTTTTTGTAAGTGGTATTATGACAGAGGTTGACAAGGTTGTTTTGGCATTGTTAGAAGGTTAACAAAAGGTGTTTTGAAAAAATGTAACCGTTTTTGTAAGTGGTATTATGACAGAGGTTGACAAGGTTGTTTTGGCATTGTTAGAAGGTTAACAAAAGGTGTTTTGAAAAAATGTAACCGTTTTTGTAAGTGGTATTATGACAGAGGTTGACAAGGTTGTTTTGGCATTGTTAGAAGGTTAACAAAAGGTGTTTTGAAAAAATGTAACCGTTTTTGTAAGTGGTATTATGACAGAGGTTGACAAGGTTGTTTTGGCATTGTTAGAAGGTTAACAAAAGGTGTTTTGAAAAAATGTAACCGTTTTTGTAAGTGGTATTATGACAGAGGTTGACAAGGTTGTTTTGGCATTGTTAGAAGGTTAACAAAAGGTGTTTTGAAAAAATGTAACCGTTTTTGTAAGTGGTATTATGACAGAGGTTGACAAGGTTGTTTTGGCATTGTTAGAAGGTTAACAAAAGGTGTTTTGAAAAAATGTAACCGTTTTTGTAAGTGGTATTATGACAGAGGTTGACAAGGTTGTTTTGGCATTGTTAGAAGGTTAACAAAAGGTGTTTTGAAAAAATGTAACCGTTTTTGTAAGTGGTATTATGACAGAGGTTGACAAGGTTGTTTTGGCATTGTTAGAAGGTTAACAAAAGGTGTTTTGAAAAAATGTAACCGTTTTTGTAAGTGGTATTATGACAGAGGTTGACAAGGTTGTTTTGGCATTGTTAGAAGGTTAACAAAAGGTGTTTTGAAAAAATGTAACCGTTTTTGTAAGTGGTATTATGACAGAGGTTGACAAGGGTGCTTTTTTAAAGGTTGAAGTCAACAATGCTGTTTATTTATAACATAATAAAATTATTTGAATGTGAATCATTTTCTTAACAATATGAAATAAATCATGTTTGAGGAGGGGGGGGGGAGCGGAAGATAAACATGTGTCATAATTAAGCAGGAAATTAAGCAGGGGGGGGGGGAGGCGGTAAAAATGAGAGAAAGGTTAAAGTTTCTGATGTTGTTTACGGACAACTTACAGTAATTTGTTTTTGGCATTTCTCGAACTCCCACTGGATCTTTCTTGTAGCAGGGGCATTGGTCCGTCTAGATTTTCAGCAAAATGTTGCCCTGAGACCTGAAACAACTGGTGTCACCTTTTTATTAGCGCTAATAGCGCAGCACATCCAACTTCAGTCCCTCCAGGGCCAGATAAATGGAACACATTATATGGAACAAAACAACAGCTCACAAACACATGCATATATCACACAATGGCATTGGGTCAAAGGGCATGAGCTCATGGACCGCTGGATCAGCAACCAACCAACCATCCAACTTCAGTGATTGTTTAAATATTGAATCATTCCCTTTGTACTTGCACCCGGTGGTATTTTACTTCTTACAACATTTTAAATTAAATTCACATCTAACAGCGTTAATTATTTCCGTACTATGATCACAGTACAACGTTTCTTTCTTGTTTCCTATTAGTTCCTACCTACATATTTTGCAGTTAATTGATATAAATATTATATCAATATATAATCAATAATTAATTGAAAAATACATTTTTAGGGCTAGGTTTAGGGCTTAGCATTAGTTATGTTTTATATAACTAATCCTAACCCTAATCCATAATATAATTTTATAAATTAATAAATGATAAATATAAACTGATAAACATAGATAAGGGAAATAATCACATAGGTAGCCACTAATTGGCGCAACGGAGGTTGTTTTGCGAGCATAGTACCATTATTTCTTCCAAATTCATGTTCATAATTTCATATAAAATAAACGTGATAAATCGACAATTTTTACTTTTAGAATCTTTGGAATATTTTTGGGTGTTATTTGCGTTTCATGTTTATTAAAAGTACGTTTTGCCATTCATATTATATCACATAAATGTCTACAATAGAAACAAGTAGACCGTAGCATTATATCATTTCTATTTTAGTTTTTCGATTTTTGTATGGGCAGTGCACGGATGCTTACACAAACGAAAAGCTGCACTCCATATATTGTACGCTTTTCAAAAGCAACTCAAAAGCAACAAAGAAATGTGAAACAAATATTTGAATATTATAGTAAATTCTTAACATATACAAAAGTGACATTTTATTGAAAATAGAATACCTTCCTGTCACAATCATAGGTATTTTGTTGAAGTAAATTTTTAAAAAGTCTTCATCGTCATACAACACAATGAGATAAGGCATCCTACTCAGAGGTAGTCTAGGTATTTGCCACCATGTCTATACAGACAACGAATCATATGCCACCATGTCTATACAGACAACCAATCATATGCCACCATGTCTATACAGACAACCAATCATGTGAAAGTGTGCAAATCGGTTGTATAAAAGATGACCATATATATATATATATATATATATATATATATATATATATATATATATATATATATATATATATATAATGACATATACTTTTCAGAACGTTGTCTTCATCGTGGATACTCTGAACGTCTCTCTGTCTCGGGTACGTAGGCCTGCATTGGCCATAACATGTACATACATTCTTCGATGTCGCTGATCCATCGTCTCCTTGGGCATCTTCTTCTCTTGCCTGACACTCTGCCCTCTAGGATCAGCCTTTTCTTCTTTCTTCTTCTTCTGCGTTCGTTCTAAAACTCCTGCAGATTAGCAGGAAGTAGTCCGGAGAACGGAATTCGCTGTGTCATGGTTTACAGCATTGCTGCGATATCTGCGCCTTTCAGCCTGACACATCCTACTTCAGCATGGCTTTGGGTCACTGACCCTATATGGGATGTGGCAGTCAACTCCATCCCATAACCTCCTTAGTTACCTTTTACAACATGCATGGAAGGTAAACAGTGTTGCTATTCTTTGCTTCCCTTTCGGGCCCCGGCAACACACTAGCGGGATTTGCCTTTTGATACCATCATGTCGCTTTAAGTGTCTAAAATACTGTAGCTTCCTTCTTATAATGGTATTAACAAGCCAGCCTTCATTTAGTTTCAGTAATTTAAAACTTCAATGCTCTTCTTTTTCTCTGTCCATGATATTCGCAGTATCTTTCTGTAGCAATTAATTTTTAATGAATTTATTATTTTGGATACTATCGTGTTTAAAGTCCAAGTCTCGCATCCATATTTTGCCACTGGGAAAACACATGATATTAAAAGAGTTACTTTAGTGTCGTTATTACTTCTTTGCCATAGCTTTTTCATTTGTGTTTGAGTGTTGCAATCGAGTCTTCTTCTAATCTCGACTGAACACACACCGGAACTGTTTATATTTGCTCCCAGATGATGTTCGACTTTGTTTACACATTCTAGTTCTACGTTGTTTATGTTGTTTATTGGTTTGATCTTTGTTTTGCCTGTTGTCATAATTTGTATTTTCTGTGCGTTTAGTAAAAGATTTGGATCTCGCTGTATTTCTTTGTTGTTGTGATTAACTGTTTCAGTCCCTCATGATGTGTAGTAAAGAAGACTGTGTCATCTGCATATCTTATTTCTGGAATCTTGTACCTACCGATTTTTATTGGATGAAACTCATTTTCCTCTCATCATCGTAAAGTGAGTGTCGTCTCCGTAACGAAGGTTGGCTGCAACAGACCCCAACATCCCCAGTCTCTTGTTTTGGTGGTGCACTCTCCAAGAATGTAACCTGTCCATCTTGTAATGTTACTCCCTCACTTGTATCTCTGCCTACCTCTTGCTCGCTTCCCTTTGACTTTACCCTCAAGTAAGGTCTTCAGTAAGGTACCATGTCTTTTAATGTGTTCAAAATACGTTATTTTCCTGACCTTTATTTCTCTTAGTAATTTTTTCTTCATATTAAGTGTTTTAGCACCTCTTTATTTGTTTTCTTCTCTTTCCTTGATGTTCTCCCTATTCTTCTATATACCCACATCTCAAAGGCATCAATTCTGTCTTCTAATTATTTATTTACTGTCCATGTTTCTGAGCCATACATTAATATGGAATAGATGTAGCATTTTATAATTCTCATTTTTAACTTGTTTGTAATTTGTTTAGATATTAATAATTTCCTCATGTCATTGAATGTACTTTTAGCCATTCCTATTCTCCTTTTAACTTCTGTTTCACATCTGCCATCATTTGTGACTATGTGCCCAAGATATTGATAATGCTTTACTTGTTGTAGTAGCTCTCTCCATGTATGCTTATGCTTAGCTCTTGTTCTTCTGTGTCTTTGTTGATTATCATGGTTTTTGTTATTGGATATTTATCCAGTCCATATTCAGTACTAGATTTATTGACTTGATCTATTAGTCTTTGCAGTTCATTTTTACTTCCTGCTAAAAGAACAGTGTCATCTGCATATCTCAGGTTGTTTATTATTTTCCTATTGATCTTGATTCCTGACATTTCTTCTATATATTCCACTAGTTCTTCTCTTACATTGAATGTTGACCAAATTACATGAAATGTATGCAATTCGGTTATATGAATGTTGACAAAAAACATTTAATTTTGACCAAGCAGTTCGCAAGACGTCTCTACGACTGATATCTTTGTAATACAATGAAACTGTAGATGCCGTGAGCTCTTCTGTATTACAGATATCTTTATTAGCACAGTCTATAAAACTAACCTTGATATTCTTCACAGGAAACAATGTAGTAACGAATTTTACAGTACATAAATTCAGAACATCTAGATAATTCACGGAATTCCGTCATTTGGATTACGGTATGTATGGAAGGAAGGTATGTTGTTTACGTTAGCAAATTCGTTTCTCAAGCAGAGTCAATAGCAAAATCTTGTAGTTTTTTTTTTACGTTTTTCTTACACACAAAGTTATGTTAATTTTATCAGGATCGTAAACAATAATAATATACCGGTAGGTTGCCGTTCAGATGCTAAAAAGTTAGAATGTTTCTTTTTAACCTTGAAAGCCTATAATAAAAATAACACTAGTTCCCATTGAGAAAAACTACTGCACGATACTGGTTGAATATTACATGAGGTTGGCATTAATGAAAACTCAACCACGAACTTTAAAGCTTTTTAACGAGTAATAGTTTCAATCAACGCATTGAATATTTCGTATGTTAAATTTATATAGAATTATATGCTACTGCAAATCTACTTTTTCCGTGTTTTCTTTTACCCCATTAAAAATGTGTTTAGAATGTATCAGGGTTTTCGGTGTCAATTTGCTTATATAAAATGAGTTGATGAGTCGCCAGCCGATAAATAGGCCGGGAGCCGTGAGAATTGTTACATAGACGTGTTACAGACCCACAGCGAACAGTAAAAATAGTAATATCCAGACTCTCCAGGTGATGTTACAGACTGAGGTACAGGTGATGTTACAGACTGAGGTACAGGTGATGTTACAGACTGAGGTACAGGTGATGTTACAGACTGAGGTACCAACTTGTAAATAAACTATATCTATTGCGTTGGTTGGTTGCTGATCCAGCGGTCCATGGGTTCATTCCCATTAAATGGCATTATATTGCCTGGAAGTCTGTGGATTTTCGGCCCACCCCGGGACAGAGCCAGAGAATAACTATCACACCTCCAGGAAGGTAGGTTTAAACCTATTCACTGCTCGTTGCCACTGTAGTCAAAATAGCGTTCAATGTGCTCATTTCCCGCCACCAATTGACTGCTAGTTATGCCGAGCTTCTCTATTGCTCTAGGCATGCAACCAAATGTTCAAGTTAAAAGGATTGTCACGTCCTGAGTCACTGTGCCTCTATGATGGGTCTAAGCCATAGGAAAAAACAGCGCTGTCAGTTTCCTCCTCCGCAGTGCTGCACAGTACGTCTCTGACTCCCTCCCAACTACAGAAGGTGGATATATATATATTCAGGTAAACACGAAGCACATTTTAGCAACAAAATACAAGCATAATTGTATAGATGACGTGCCATGAAGCTTCTCTAAGAAGATAACCTCAAAATAACGACATCCACTAAGGTTTTCTGTTGCATGGGTGGTTTGTCTAGTGGGCCATGGAGAGACCCACAGACGCAACCACATGCGTATCTATTGCGTTCATTCTCAAACTCCTGAAGACCAGTAGAATGTAGTCCAGAGAATGCACTGCGTTGTGTCATGGTGTACAACTTATGCGTATCAGTCCCTGATAACTGTAAACTGTTGCTTTGACAGATTAAGCTCTTAACATATTTTATAACCAGCTTGTTAGTAACAGACATTAATAATATATTTGTCATCTGTGTCACTTGAAAACACATTCTGTAGAGATAGCAAGAGCCTGAATAAAATCACCTATTTGTTTGTTAATTTATGGGATTAAAGCATCTGACCGAGGCACGACCATTTCAATCTAAGACCGGAATCTATGTTGATTATATCAAGCTCTGTTGGCTCATATATATATGACCGTATGGTCTGGGATAATCGACAAACCGTGCGTGCAGTTAATGACAGAGAAATTCCATAGTGCCAAGGCGTCTTCTGTGTTCAGCGTTCCTCTGTTCAAGCGGCTGAAAAACTGGAGTAAAATCTGAAAAACGAGTAGGAGTAATGAAATTGATTGAAAGTCCTGAGGGGGACTGAAAAGGGAAGAAGAGGGATTGCTATGGACCTAAGGAAGGAGGTGTGGGGTAAGTGTTGGCCCTAAGACTTCTTGGAGACTCTTGCTGGTTAAGAGAAGAGATTGAACACAAATAAGACGACACTACTGTGTACTGGACAGAAAGTACAAACATAACATCAACAAACAACCACTTTACTTGTTGCATTTGTCAGTTTACTTAGACTTCTAAATTTGAACTTTAGTTCTGGTGATCAATTGTTGAATTAGTTTAGTCTATCTCTTAAAGGAAAATCTGAAAGTGGAAAATTTTAATGTGGGAAATCTTAAAGTGGAAAATTTTAATGTGGGAAATCTTAAAGTGGAAAATTTTAATGTGGGAAATCTTAAAGTGGAAAATTTTAATGTGGGAAATCTTAAAGTGAGAAATTTTAATGTGGGAAATCTTAAAGTGGAAAATTTTAATGTGGGAAATCTTAAAGTGGAAAATTTCTATGTGGGAAATCTTAAAGTGGAAAATTTTAATGTGGGAAATCTTAAAGTGGAAAATTTTAATGTGGGAAATCTTAAAGTGAGAAATTTTAATGTGGGAAATCTTAAAGTGGAAAATTTTAATGTGGGAAATCTTAAAGTGGAAAATTTCTATGTGGGAAATCTTAAAGTGAGAAATTTTAATGTGGGAAATTTTAATGTGGAAAAACTTAAAGTAGGAAATCTTATGGGATATATTGAAGTAGGAAATTTTAGAGTGGAAAATATTAAAGTGGGAAAATCAAAATGTGGAAATTTTAAAGTAGGAAATATTAAAGTAGGAAATTTTAAAGTGCGAAATATATAAAGTGGGAAAATCTTAATGTGGAAATATTAAAGTGAGAAAAACTTAATGTGGAGATATTAAACTGGGAAAATCTTAATGTGGAAATATTAAATTGGGAAATATTAAACTGGGAAATTTTAATGTGGGAAATCTTAAAGTGGAAAATTTTAATGTGGGAAATATTAAAGTGGGAAATATTAAAGTGGGAAATCTTTAAGTATGATATTTTAATTTGGGAAATTTTTAATTGGGAAATCTTAAAGTGGGAAACATTAAATGGAAATTCTTTACTGACTTCTCTTTCAACAAATTTAACGGTTACTATGGAGGTGGAATTTAATGAGATTATGTTTCTACTATTCAAAGTTATATTTGATATCAGTAACATGTTGATTTGAATTATTGTTGAACCATAGATCCAGGGCTCATGCTCTGTGAGATCGAGTACACTATACAAATGTATTTCAATTGTAAGTTAATCATATTGTCCTTGAAAACTTCCAAAGCCATAAATGGATCCCCCGTGATTGATTGAGCTATAAACTTCAGGATTATCGTCTCTATCTATTTTTTAGTAAATGTAGTTTCTTTAGTGGTCAAAGGTAGCATGGAACATTCATTCAGAGTTTAACTGTTTCCGGATTTTTGCGTCCTCTTTGGCTTTCACTCATCAATCAAGTAGCCTTCGAATGGGCGTTCAAGTAAGACCAACAAACTCGTTTTATATCCGTGGTGAAGTGGGCTTTACTAGCAAGAGATAATACTCAAGATCTGTTTTATGATCTTTCAAAAATATATTTTGGCAACATCGTGAAATGGATAATTTTCTGTGAGTAGATGAAGCATACACATTCACAGCTAGACGCGAAGACATATGTTCCATGAATTTGAAATGGCCGAATCTTTAAAGGAAAATCTTTGCTGAACTATCCTTCAAATGAAAACGAAGAATAAAATCGGTCATCCGTGCGATTCTGTGTTCAGGAAAGACGTTAGGGAACCTTCTTTATGTTTCGGGTGTTCTGGAATTGCATTTAAAATGTCGTCTATTCATAAGCACTGTTCAGTGATGTTCAAATCCAGACCTTTCGACAACAACAGTTACCCACTTCTTAACTAGCCGTCACTTCGAGAGGCTTCTCCGATTGATCACTTTTCTTATACATTGTGTTGTCCTTCAATGGACAGTATACGCCCGTGTATACGTCCGGGGCCCGAAAGGGGAGAAAATAATAGCAACACTGTTTAACTTCCACGCATGTCGTAAAAGGCGACTAAAGAGGTTGTGGGATGGAGTTGGCTGTCCCATCCTATATAGGGTCAGTGACTAAAAGCCATGCTGAAGTCGGATATGTCAGACCGAAAGGCGCAGATATCGCAGCAATACTGTAAACCATGACACAACGCATTCCGTTCTCCGGACTACATCCTGCTATTCTGCAGGAGTTTGAGAACGAACGCAGAAGAAGAAGAAGAATGAACAGTATAGATTAGCTCTCGGTATGAAGATGAAAGTAGGAGTTTCGTGTTCTGTTACTGTTGCGCTGTAAAGGTTACGCTGAAGTTGTAGAATCTGCACGGTCATGTACATTTTAAGGGTAAAACATCACAATGTAGGCCAGAAAACTGGGATCTTGATTTGAACTTAAGATCAAAACAGGGAGTTGAGATAAAAATGAGTTGAGATAAAAATGGACATGGGCGGTGAAATGGTGGAGAAGAGCTGTGGTGATAAAGGGCAACTATGGGTGTAGTATAGCTTACGGATTCTCGGACCTATAATGTGAACTACCATTTACGCCAGTTTCATAATCTTTAAATAAGTAGGCAAATCCTTCTATATTATGTGTCCCGAGAACTGGTCACACCAACTGGCTGATCAGCCAAAATGTATGCTTCTGCTGGACGTATAAATATAGAAGGGCTCAAGTTGCTCATACGGTGTAGATGATTGAATTAATTGTACTTGGATTTCCACCATATGCACTCCGTCTCCCTCAAAGAAACGGTTCGCCGTAGCTGAGAGTACCACTGACATCACGCAACTCCATATAGTACCACTGACATCATGCAACTCCATATAGTACCACTGACATCATGCAACTCCATATAGTACCACTGACATCATACAACTCCATATAGTACCACTGACATCACGTAACTCCATATAGTACCACTGACATCACGCAACTCCATATAGTACCACTGACATCATGCAACTCCATATAGTACCACTGACATCATGCAACTCCATATAGTACCACTGACATCACGCAACTCCACATAGTACCACTGACATCACGCACCTCCATATAGTACCACTGACATCATGCAACTCCATGGAGTACCACTGACATCACGCAACTCCACATAGTACCACTGACATCATGCAACTCCATATAGTACCACTGACATCACGAAACTCCACATAGTACCACTGACATCACGCACCTCCATATAGTACCACTGACATCATGCAACTCCATGGAGTACCACTGACATCACGCAACTCCACAGCTTCAATGCAGGATCTGAAGGAAAAAAAACGACTTTGTAAACAAGACGTCGATAGCCGGATTCAAACCGGATACATCATGAGTACAAGGCGATGGTTTAACCTGAGACATCAAGAGTGCAAGGTCATGTTTAACCTGAGACATTATGCGTACAAGGCGATGATTTAACCTGAGACATCATGAGTACGAGGCGACGGTTTAACCTGAGACATCGTGGCTTCAAGGTGATGGATTAACCATAGACTTAATGACACATATGGTGTTGCCAGCCCCAAAGCTCTTGTACATACAAGGTGGTTTGTTGTTTGTGTCTGCAGTAGCATGTTCCCCATCTCTGACGCTCCTTCTTAGTGCACTGCTGGTTATCAAGTGTAGCTATGAAAGTGAGTTATGTTGTGTCAGGGTTTACAATCTGGATGTAATATAAATTCTTGAGACTAACGTGAAAATTTATCCCGGTCCGTTCTAACAGCACAGAATCGCCTTGCAACTCGAGTAAGCGGGGTTTTCCGTACTTGACCAATCGCATCTAAAAAAAAAATTAAAATTAAAAATTAAAAAATGCGTTTGTGTTAAGACTATCAAATTGTGTACTCAAGTCACTGAGAATGGACCAATCAAGACAAGGACTATTACAACAACAACAACAACAAACATCCCGTACAAGTATCGAAGTATCCCCAGTAACACAAACACATAATATACGTATACTTGTAGTATGAATACGGGTATTATTTATATAGTAATATTTTAAGTGATTTATATGATGGTGATATTTAGGACAATGCAGTAGGAAATGGTATATTCTATTCTTATATTTACAGTCCTCATATATTGGTTCGAGTAAATGGGGTAACGAGGTTCCCAGTCTAAATCATAGAAGTTTCCAATGGCAGGTATTTTTACCTTTTCGTTGATTTGTATGGTTCTAGAGGGTCCATTTAGTAGAGCATGTGCATGTCTTCCATTTGTACTGTTGTATAATTTTTCTGTCCACTCCTTTAGTATTGTGTCCTTTATTATGCTCCTGGTTTCAGATCTGTCAAGTCCTACATTGATCTCTGTTCCATGATGGCATCCTTACTTAGCTTCCTTGTACGACGCCTCATTTTCAGGTTTTCTGACATGGGCTGGAATCCACACTACATTAACCCTTGTACCAAAGTGATATAAATTTGTTGTTGGACGTAAGATATCTTCTACTATATCTGGTCTTTGGCTGTCGTGTTTATTTTGTATAGCCTGAACTGATGATAATGAGTCAGTCAGGATTGTTACTTTTTGTGAGGGTTTTTGCCGCATGGCGAAAATACTGTGTTATAAAATCAACAAATTATTGTCACAAGATCTTTCCTTTTTGATATTGCTAGCTAATATGTTATATTATATTTCAAAACGTTTGCAGATGTTTAAAAATCTGTAACTATTTGGCTTTTATTCAGGAAATGTTCTGTGCGACATATTACTAATAGCGTCGCAAAACCTAATTCTTTTTTTGGGTAGAGTACACGTAGTTGTGAGGAGCGCGGTAGCCTAGTGGATAGTGAGCTTGCTTGCTATCATCTGGTTACAGCGTGCCAGGTTCGAAACCACGTCCGGACATTTTAAAAAAAAATCCGGGTTGTGATTTTTCACTTGACACGACCACTCCTCCAGTCGACTCAGCTGTAAATGAGTACCTGACGCATGAGTTAGGGAAGGTAAAAAACAGCAAGGAAGGGAACTGGCCACCTCAACTAATAGTTGCTGCGGCTTAGTACATGAAGAGTTATCTTCATCCCCGACGGCAGATGCCATGGGACCTACCTTTACCTTTACCTTTACACGTAAGTAGTTATATAGGGATGACTTGATACTTATTTGCGCAACAACGCGCAACATTAGATGGCTCAAAGAGGAAAGTATTGTTGCGCAGCGCAACAACGCGCAACATTTAGATGGCTCAAAGAGGAAAGTATTGTTGCGCACGCAACGCGCAACATTTAGATGGCTCAAAGAAGAAAGTATTGTTGCGTACGCAACGCGCAACATTTAGATGGCTCAAAGAAGAAAGTATTGTTGCGCACCAATGCGCAACATTTAGATGACTCAAAGAAGAAAGTATTGTTGCGCACCAATGCGCAACATTTAGATGGTTCAAAGAAGAAAGTATTGTTAGCAACACACCAACACACCAACACACCAGATTGTCAGCCAGTAGGATGGGGCGGCGCGCGATACCCCACCCCGGCCCGATCGGGATCGGTCGGATCACCCCCACCAACGGTGGGGGCGCGCGGATACCGGTTCTTCCGCTGAAAATTGTCCACTGTGCTATTTAGCTATGGACCGGTCAAAGAACTAGCATTGGTACTGCTATTATGTGTGGAGTATGTATTTAATGATGAAAATGTGTGTGTGTGTGTGGGTGTATGGGGGGTGTCTGAAACTCCCCATTTTTATCTGTGTTGGTGTGTTGAATAAAAAAAAATAAACGGAAACTTTTCCAGTGTTTTTAGGTACAAGGTGATACAACAAGGGCAATATCAGTGAAGTTTGTAACAATTTTTTTTAACCTGTGCTGCACCTTTAGACTGATAATGCAAGATAAAGAAAATGACACATACATCAGCTGACCTTGTGTCGACCTCAACATTCTAATTATGAAACTTTTCCACACCAGAAATTTTGTCTCGTTCAGATTAGTGGACTATCGCACCCACATTTAAACCATGCGTTGTATTGGTTTATTTATAAAACAGGCGTGTGTGGTGTCTAATGAATGGCCGTGAAATGGTATTTCCATATAAATTAAACCAAGAAACAAACAATTCAACACGTTCAACGAAATATATGAAGAACCCGTTTAAATATATGCCTATGTAGCAAGCTTTATATAAATACACAGTGAAAATAAAACTAACATCTATTTAACTTTAGCTGGTAGCATAACGCTGGACTAGGCCAGGTAAGCCAAACATCTGCAAACCATTAAAACCCTCTGTATCGCAATTTAGTCCGTGGTCAGTACACGGAAGCCCAGCGGGTGCCAATTAACCAGATAAGCACGCTCACACTGAAAGTGGGCGCGCGTTTCTTTAAAACGAACGTTAAGACTATTTTCTCTCTCTCGCTCTCCCTCTCTCTCTCTTTCTCTCTCTCTCTTTACATATGTGGCACTTTATAAGCAGAGAACGTTTTCTGTTACTTATACAGCGTTTTTGTATTTAGAAACATATTTTTGTTAAAAAGCATATTATTAGTAATATTATAAATTATTATTATATACAAATAATTATTCGTATAATCACTTGTATTTTGAGATATTTGAAACTAGGAAAGAAAATATTCTTCTTCTGCTGGTGTAATCAAAGGGGCTTCCCTTGTGTGGTTATATTCAAGTGGGTTATAACCAACTTTTAAGGCTATCGCTCTTTTATTTCTCGCTCTCTCTCTCTCTCTCTCTCACACACACACACACACACACACACACACACACACACACACACATACCCACAACATTTTCAGCTATCGTGACGTTACAGGAGTAACTGCAGTTCCAACGCACAGGCCCTTGTGGGCGTAACTAAAGTTTTAACTCACAGCACTCTACAGGTGTAACTGTGTGTTTAACCACCAGTGCATTACAGAAGCAAATATTTTTAGCATAATTTTTCTTTATTTGGTGGTTTTGGACGGTGATAATTGTAAAAGTGATATTATGCATAGCGGGGTTAGTGGCTTAAGGGTTTGCTGTCGCCTTTGTATACCATTGTTGTAACTCCTTTTTTACATTTTATATTTCAATATATAGCAATTTGAGAGAATTTTTGTCTAGTAAATAGTCATAGCACGCCAGTTGTGTGCCGTGTGGGCTGATTGAAGCTTGTTTGTGGGTGTTGATAACTTATACAACCTTTGTACTTGTAGCTTGATGTTGACACATGAGCGTTATATACATAAGTAGAAACATAGCCAGGTTGTGTGATACCTCGCTAGGGTACCGAAATACCGCCAGGTGGTTTATACATTTCATAATTTCATGGGTTGTATTAGCTTTTGTCCTATTAGTAAGGAAGGTCTGACCCGGGCTTCTTATTACTAACAACATATTGATGGTTTTGGACGGTGATAATTGTAAAAGTGATATTATGCATAGCGGGGTTAGTGGCTTAAGGTTTTGCTGTCACCTTTGTATACCATTGTTGTAACTCCTTTTTACATTTTATATTTCAATATGTAGCAATTTGAGAGAATTTGTGTCTAGTAAATAGTCATAGCACGCCAGTTGTGTTCCGTGTGGGCTGATTGAAGTGGCTTAAGGTTTTGCTGTCACCTTTGTATACCATTGTTGTAACTCCTTTTTACATTTTATATTTCAATATGTAGCAATTTGAGAGAATTTGTGTCTAGTAAATAGTCATAGCACGCCAGTTGTGTTCCGTGTGGGCTGATTGAAGTGGCTTAAGGTTTTGCTGTCACCTTTGTATACCATTGTTGTAACTCCTTTTTACATTTTATATTTCAATATGTAGCAATTTGAGAGAATTTTTGTCTAGTAAATAGTCATAGCACGCCAGTTGTGTTCCGTGTGGGCTGATTGAAGTGGCTTAAGGTTTTGCTGTCACCTTTGTATACCATTGTTGTAACTCCTTTTTACATTTTATATTTCAATATGTAGCAATTTGAGAGAATTTGTGTCTAGTAAATAGTCATAGCACGCCAGTTGTGTTCCGTGTGGGCTGATTGAAGTGGCTTAAGGTTTTGCTGTCACCTTTGTATACCATTGTTGTAACTCCTTTTTACATTTTATATTTCAATATGTAGCAATTTGAGAGAATTTTTGTCTAGTAAATAGTCATAGCACGCCAGTTGTGTTCCGTGTGGGCTGATTGAAGTGGCTTAAGGTTTTGCTGTCACCTTTGTATACCATTGTTGTAACTCCTTTTTACATTTTATATTTCAATATGTAGCAATTTGAGAGAATTTTTGTCTAGTAAATAGTCATAGCACGCCAGTTGTGTTCCGTGTGGGCTGATTGAAGTGGCTTAAGGTTTTGCTGTCACCTTTGTATACCATTGTTGTAACTCCTTTTTACATTTTATATTTCAATATGTAGCAATTTGAGAGAATTTGTGTCTAGTAAATAGTCATAGCACGCCAGTTGTGTTCCGTGTGGGCTGATTGAAGTGGCTTAAGGTTTTGCTGTCACCTTTGTATACCATTGTTGTAACTCCTTTTTACATTTTATATTTCAATATGTAGCAATTTGAGAGAATTTTTGTCTAGTAAATAGTCATAGCACGCCAGTTGTGTTCCGTGTGGGCTGATTGAAGTGGCTTAAGGTTTTGCTGTCACCTTTGTATACCATTGTTGTAACTCCTTTTTACATTTTATATTTCAATATGTAGCAATTTGAGAGAATTTGTGTCTAGTAAATAGTCATAGCACGCCAGTTGTGTTCCGTGTGGGCTGATTGAAGTGGCTTAAGGTTTTGCTGTCACCTTTGTATACCATTGTTGTAACTCCTTTTTACATTTTATATTTCAATATGTAGCAATTTGAGAGAATTTTTGTCTAGTAAATAGTCATAGCACGCCAGTTGTGTTCCGTGTGGGCTGATTGAAGTGGCTTAAGGTTTTGCTGTCACCTTTGTATACCATTGTTGTAACTCCTTTTTACATTTTATATTTCAATATGTAGCAATTTGAGAGAATTTGTGTCTAGTAAATAGTCATAGCACGCCAGTTGTGTTCCGTGTGGGCTGATTGAAGTGGCTTAAGGTTTTGCTGTCACCTTTGTATACCATTGTTGTAACTCCTTTTTACATTTTATATTTCAATATGTAGCAATTTGAGAGAATTTGTGTCTAGTAAATAGTCATAGCACGCCAGTTGTGTTCCGTGTGGGCTGATTGAAGTGGCTTAAGGTTTTGCTGTCACCTTTGTATACCATTGTTGTAACTCCTTTTTACATTTTATATTTCAATATGTAGCAATTTGAGAGAATTTGTGTCTAGTAAATAGTCATAGCACGCCAGTTGTGTTCCGTGTGGGCTGATTGAAGTGGCTTAAGGTTTTGCTGTCACCTTTGTATACCATTGTTGTAACTCCTTTTTACATTTTATATTTCAATATGTAGCAATTTGAGAGAATTTTTGTCTAGTAAATAGTCATAGCACGCCAGTTGTGTTCCGTGTGGGCTGATTGAAATTTTTTTGTGGGTGTTGATAACTTATACAACCTTTGTACTTGTAGCTTGATGTTGACACATGCGCGTTATATACATAAGTAGAAACATAGCCAGGCTGTGTGATACCTCGCTAGGGTACCGAAATACCTCCAGGTGGTTTATACATTTCATAATTTCATGGGTTGTATTAGCTTTTGTCCTATTAGTAAGGAAGGTCTGACCCGGGCTTCTTATTACTAACAACATAAAACACTCGGGTCTGTGAAAAAGAGACAAAATATTACATACTTAAAAAGAAAACGCGGTTGGTTGTCGTGGTGTGACAGCATCTGAATCGGGTAAGGGGCAACTGGTGAAAATAAGGGAATATACTAATATTGTCATATTAATGCATATCTTATATAATCAATAAGTGTTGTGTTAATAAACCCAACTAACACACGTTAACTGGCCCACCTGATTATACACATAACACAACATTTAGTACAACATAGAGACAAACTATAATTACAGCGAAGATAATAAAAAACATATTTATTTAATTCATTAAGCTAAAAAATTTGGGTGTGCCGGTGATTGACACACCCCCACAACACAACACAAATAATGTTCTTCACGGGTCGCCAACCACTCTGTGTGCCAGGCAGTTCGGCGCCGCACGCGCTCACGGAAATAGCGCCGTATAGCCGGCTGTATCAGCATTATTAAGTCCGCCTGGGGCACGTCCGTGCCGAGAACCGAGCCAAGCTGGTGGTCTATAGCCTCCTCGGCGGGCATTAAACATGAGTGGGCCAATTGATTTGGCTGCTCTTCACGGCAACCACGACAGTGTCGTGTCCTATCAGCGAACAGGGACAACCACACCCCTTCAAGGACTGATCGGGCTGAGCGGGTCTGTAATAGAAACAATAAAACATGATATAGAAAACATGATACATTTTTTCAATCTCTGTGTTCTTCTGACCAGCTTACCTAACCATACAAGATAATATATTGATACATATTAATAAAGCACCCATTAACATTACATGACAGGAGGCCAAAAATCAACGATCAAACCTGAAATATATTTCATTATTATTATTTTTTCCAACCGCCGAGTTCTATTGGCTTGTTGACCTGACCATACACAAATTATATATTGAAGTATATTAACACAACAGGCAAAAGACCAAAATACGATGTCGAACCCTAAAGATAAATTTTATGTTTATTTTTCAAGCTCTGTGTTCTTCTGTCCATCTTACCTGACCATACAAATGATATATTGATATATATATTAATAAATCACCCATTAACATTACATTACAGCAGGCCAAAAAAGCAACGACAAAACCTGAAATATATTTCATTATTATTTTTTTCAAGCTCTGTGGGCTTCTGTCTTGCTGACTTGATCATACACAAATTATATATTGATACATATTATCACAACAGACAAAAAGACTTACATTTGTGTTGGTGGCCATTGCATGTAAATGGGAAATGTCGGTATTGTTTGGTGTCCGTTTGGTTAAGTTGTATGAATGGTATGGTTTAATGTTATAGTTGGCTTTTATAAGGGTGTGGATAAAGAGGCTATGAGCAGTGGCACCCCCACGTTATCGGACATACGTGACCGTGATTAATTATAAAACCAAGTGATACGATAGATACCTCTTAATGGGACTGGTAATGGTTTATGTAGTCGTACTAAGACACCTGATGTAAACCACAACTGAAATGGCACTGAACCAGGGGGTGTTGCTGGGTAAGTTTACGACCTATAGAAGCTTCCGTATGCACGTGCATTATAAAGCACTAACGGCCATGCCGATACACAACCAGCATTTTAGAGATAAAGAGGACTAGGATACCGTTAACACCTGGGTTTTATCGTCTAGGCGGTGACCAAGCCATATCGTAAACCGGAAACCCACGATAGCTATCGCACAGAGCGCTGGCTAATGATTTATTTGATCGTACTAAGGATAGTGGTATAAACTACGAAAAAACACTCTGAGACGAGCGTCGTACTATAGGTGCACATCTAGCGCACCACGACTAGAGCCCACAGGTCGCAGTCCCAAAGGTCTCAACACAGAAAGATGAAGAACCCACTGAGAAAATACCAGAGAAAGTCGAAGTGAGGCCTAAGAACACACTGATGCGGCCTAAGACCCCACTACTTCAACATAGGCAGACATCTAAAAGAACAAAAAGTAAAACAAGAGGCAAAAGTCTGATTTGGGATAAGGGGGAGAAAAACTGTAGAAGGCAACGCACAATTACACAACAACTTGTCGCTTGTTTAAACTAATATGATTCTAATATATTGCATTAATAAACAAAATAAAATAATAAAAAACACAACGATGTTGTTGTATTTATCTGTATTTAAGTATTTGTGTGTGTGTGTGTGTGTGTGTGTGTGTAATTGCTACATATTGAAATATAAAATGTAAAAAGGAGTTACAACAATGGTATACAAAGGTGACAGCAAAACCTTAAGCCACTAACCCCGCTATGCATAATATCACTTTTACAATTATCACCGGCCAAAACCATCAATATGTTGTTAGTAATAAGAAGCCCGGGTCAGACCTTCCTTACTAATAGGACAAAAGCTAATACAACCCATGAAATTATGAAATGTATAAACCACCTGGAGGTATTTCGGTACCCTAGCGAGGTATCACACAGCCTGGCTATGTTTCTACTTATGTATATAACGCTCATGTGTCAACATCAAGCTACAAGTACAAAGGTTGTATAAGTTATCAACACCCACAAAAAAACTTCAATCAGCCCACACGGAACACAACTGGCGTGCTATGACTATTTACTAGACACAAATTCTCTCAAATTGCTACATATTGAAATATAAAATGTAAAAAGGAGTTACAACAATGGTATACAAAGGTGACAGCAAAACCTTAAGCCACTTCAATCAGCCCACACGGAACACAACTGGCGTGCTATGACTATTTACTAGACACAAATTCTCTCAAATTGCTACATATTGAAATATAAAATGTAAAAAGGAGTTACAACAATGGTATACAAAGGTGACAGCAAAACCTTAAGCCACTTCAATCAGCCCACACGGAACACAACTGGCGTGCTATGACTATTTACTAGACACAAATTCTCTCAAATTGCTACATATTGAAATATAAAATGTAAAAAGGAGTTACAACAATGGTATACAAAGGTGACAGCAAAACCTTAAGCCACTTCAATCAGCCCACACGGAACACAACTGGCGTGCTATGACTATTTACTAGACACAAATTCTCTCAAATTGCTACATATTGAAATATAAAATGTAAAAAGGAGTTACAACAATGGTATACAAAGGTGACAGCAAAACCTTAAGCCACTTCAATCAGCCCACACGGAACACAACTGGCGTGCTATGACTATTTACTAGACAAAAATTCTCTCAAATTGCTACATATTGAAATATAAAATGTAAAAAGGAGTTACAACAATGGTATACAAAGGTGACAGCAAAACCTTAAGCCACTTCAATCAGCCCACACGGAACACAACTGGCGTGCTATGACTATTTACTAGACACAAATTCTCTCAAATTGCTACATATTGAAATATAAAATGTAAAAAGGAGTTACAACAATGGTATACAAAGTTGACAGCAAAACCTTAAGCCACTTCAATCAGCCCACACGGAACACAACTGGCGTGCTATGACTATTTACTAGACAAAAATTCTCTCAAATTGCTACATATTGAAATATAAAATGTAAAAAGGAGTTACAACAATGGTATACAAAGGTGACAGCAAAACCTTAAGCCACTTCAATCAGCCCACACGGAACACAACTGGCGTGCTATGACTATTTACTAGACACAAATTCTCTCAAATTGCTACATATTGAAATATAAAATGTAAAAAGGAGTTACAACAATGGTATACAAAGGTGACAGCAAAACCTTAAGCCACTTCAATCAGCCCACACGGAACACAACTGGCGTGCTATGACTATTTACTAGACACAAATTCTCTCAAATTGCTACATATTGAAATATAAAATGTAAAAAGGAGTTACAACAATGGTATACAAAGGTGACAGCAAAACCTTAAGCCACTTCAATCAGCCCACACGGAACACAACTGGCGTGCTATGACTATTTACTAGACACAAATTCTCTCAAATTGCTACATATTGAAATATAAAATGTAAAAAGGAGTTACAACAATGGTATACAAAGGTGACAGCAAAACCTTAAGCCACTTCAATCAGCCCACACGGAACACAACTGGCGTGCTATGACTATTTACTAGACAAAAATTCTCTCAAATTGCTACATATTGAAATATAAAATGTAAAAAGGAGTTACAACAATGGTATACAAAGGTGACAGCAAAACCTTAAGCCACTTCAATCAGCCCACACGGAACACAACTGGCGTGCTATGACTATTTACTAGACAAAAATTCTCTCAAATTTCTACATATTGAAATATAAAATGTAAAAAGGAGTTACAACAATGGTATACAAAGGTGACAGCAAAACCTTAAGCCACTTCAATCAGCCCACACGGAACACAACTGGCGTGCTATGACTATTTACTAGACACAAATTCTCTCAAATTGCTACATATTGAAATATAAAATGTAAAAAGGAGTTACAACAATGGTATACAAAGGTGACAGCAAAACCTTAAGCCACTTCAATCAGCCCACACGGAACACAACTGGCGTGCTATGACTATTTACTAGACACAAATTCTCTCAAATTGCTACATATTGAAATATAAAATGTAAAAAGGAGTTACAACAATGGTATACAAAGGTGACAGCAAAACCTTAAGCCACTAACCCCGCTATGCATAATATCACTTTTACAATTATCACCGTCCAAAACCATCAATATGTTGTTAGTAATAAGAAGCCCGGGTCAGACCTTCCTTACTAATAGGACAAAAGCTAATACAACCCATGAAATTATGAAATGTATAAACCACCTGGCGGTATTTCGGTACCCTAGCGAGGTATCACACAACCTGGCTATGTTTCTACTTATGTATATAACGCTCATGTGTCAACATCAAGCTACAAGTACAAAGGTTGTATAAGTTATCAACACCCACAAACAAGCTTCAATCAGCCCACACGGCACACAACTGGCGTGCTATGACTATTTACTAGACAAAAATTCTCTCAAATTGCTATATATTGAAATATAAAATGTAAAAAAGGAGTTACAACAATGGTATACAAAGGCGATGAATAATTTAGTAACGCGATCATCTGTTTCAGTCATCAAATCATCAATAACCAACAGTCTTGGTTTATCACCATTCCATTGCTCCACGTCTGGTAGACCTTCAATAAATTTAACACCAGGCATGGTCTCATACGCAACCTGCCACGCACCATAACACCAGATAATTTCCTCTGGTATCGGATCCACCAGCTCATGCACATATTTTAAGAAATTTTGCACAAAAACAGTTTTTCCACACCCGGTCGGACCAGCAATCATAGCTGTAAAAGGATGTTTCCACCTCGTATCCATTTCTATTAATGAGCTCTTTTTGTTGTATATATATATATATATATATATATATATATATATATATATCACAAACACAACACCCCTATCTGTAATACCACATGACAAATACGAATGGCTGACAACAACCACGTCCACACCCGCACACACACCACACACACATTTTCATCATTAAATACATACTCCACACATAATAGCAGTACCAATGCTAGTTCTTTGACCGGTCCATAGCTAAATAGCACAGTGGACAATTTTCAGCGGAAGAACCGGTATCCGCGCGCCCCCACCGTTGGTGGGGGTGATCCGACCGATCCCGATCGGGCCGGGGTGGGGTATCGCGCGCCGCCCCATCCTACTGGCTGACAATCTGGTGTGTTGGTGTGTTGGTGTGTTGCTAACAATACTTTCTTCTTTGAACCATCTAAATGTTGCGCATTGGTGCGCAACAATACTTTCTTCTTTGAGTCATCTAAATGTTGCGCATTGGTGCGCAACAATACTTTCTTCTTTGAGCCATCTAAATGTTGCGCGTTGCGTACGCAACAATACTTTCTTCTTTGAGCCATCTAAATGTTGCGCGTTGCGTGCGCAACAATACTTTCCTCTTTGAGCCATCTAAATGTTGCGCGTTGTTGCGCTGCGCAACAATACTTTCCTCTTTGAGCCATCTAATGTTGCGCGTTGTTGCGCAAATAAGTATCAAGTCATCCCTATATAACTACTCACGTAGTTGTATATGTTTGTAAATTTCATGTTCATCATTTAATAATTGAAATATGTATTTAGTTAAGGTTAGTTATGTATAAAACAACTATCTTAACCCTAACCCTAAAATAAATTCATATTTAAATTATTAAAAGATGAGCGTGAAATGTACATAGATCTTGTTTATAAACATAGAACATAAGGGAAATAACTCGACTATTCGGTGGCGTCTACTTATACTGTATCTATTTTTTAAATAAGAAACATGGCCGACAGTGCAGATTTTAAATCGGTATTATTTGTTGCGTATAAAATTTAAACAGCATCATAACGATATGTAAATGATTACACTATAACATCCGTGTGGGAACCGGGGCATGGACAGGGTGTAAAACATGAGTACTGTATTTTATTCCAGTTATGTTGAAGGAGACGACTAAGGAGAATGGGGGGGGGGAACAGTCTGACAACATATAACCTGTGAAAATCATGATTGTCACATCTTAATTTCTTACTTTGTCTTCTATTAAATCGTCCCCAATCAATGACGTAGAGATGCAGACCAACGGACATTGCACTTTTGTTTTTTTGTGGCAGACTCCTGAGGGACAGGAAATGCAAGTAGATGTGCCATCTCTGCGCATGTGCCATCTCTGCGCATGAGTCAACAAATCTGACAGAAGAAAGTTGGCTCAGTATTGTGGCTGTGTCCATGGCATGACAGGATAATCATGAGACACTGTCACACTTGAATGCCTTCTTTCAGGGACTAAGCATGCATTCATAAATATCATTTACATAAACATGCATTCATAAACCTCCCTTACATAAACAGGCATTCATAAACCTCCCTTACATAAACAGGCATTCATAAACCTCCCTTACATAAACATGCTTCTATAAATCTCCCTTACATTAACATGCTTCTATAAATCTCCCTTACATTAACATGCATTTATAAACCTTCCTTACATAAACAGGCATTCAGAAAGCTCCCTTACATAAACATGCATTCATAAACCTTCCTTACATAACATGCATTTATAAACCTTCCTTACATAAACATGCATTCATAAACCTCACTTACATTAACATGCATTTATGAACCTTCCTTACATAAAAATGCATTCATAAACCTCACTTACATAAACATGCATTCATAAACCTCACTTACATAAACATGCATTTATAAACCTCACATAAACATGAATTTATAAAACTCCCTTACTCATGTCTTTGAGACAACCTTATATAAGTCTGGATGTTACCCCGGTTACACAGCTGAGAAGATCCTGGGCTTTTGTCAGAAGGGCTATGGTCTGTCAAGAGCTACCTGCTCACAGCTAAAGGGATTATTTAACCATCATCATCATCATCTTAGCATTGCTATCAAGAATTTGTGGGACGAACGTTGCATCAGTAAGACATACTATATATTGATGCTGATGTGCGTTATGTTGTTATTATTTTTGCAGTAGTGTTTAGGACCTGTACTTCATTATATTAATTGGAACGGAAAATTCGCTTTCGTGAACATGCTAATTCATTCTCTTTTCTTTCCAGGATATATCGTATACAGTACTCATAAGATTCCATATTTTTCTTCTACAATAAGAGTGTTTTTGGTCTTGCTAGATCTTCAGGCCAGTTGCCAGGATGAAGCTCCCAGTCTTCTACAGGACAGAGCTGCTGCCTAAAAGTGTTGCCTCAGTTAATTCCAGAGTGTAATCATGTCTTGCCTCGCAGTTCTTTGTAATCTGACTAGTTTTGAAGTATATGTTGAGAGGAGTCCGTATTACTGTTCCACGTTAACATTTAATTGTGTATGCCACTCTATTGGGTTTCTGAATGGGTTTTCTAGTTTCTGAATGGGTTTTCTAGTTTCTGAATAGGTTTTCTAGTTTCTGAATGGGTTTTCTAGTTTTTGAATGGGTTTTCTAGTTTGTGAGTAATATCCATATGATTAACGAATGTCATGTATACTTGTTGTGGAGAAGTGTTTTGGTCTTACTGTATGGCAGAGGATAGATGGATGTTTCCACATTTTATTCCTGCTTTGCCATGGCATCAACTCTCTCATGTCAAGTGATACCACAATGTGTGGGTAGTTTTGAAGAATGATGTCTGCGCTGCGTAAAAATATTTTTCAGTTTTAGTATAAATTTGTGTATTGTGCTTTATTATCTATTGCGTGCAATGCTTCTAATAATGATCTGCAGTCCCTATTATTGTTGGCGTCGTGCTTTCTTGTTATCCCACTCTGTGGTGCATATGTGCACAGCGCATCTGTGGCGGCTAAGAAATCGAGTTCGATCCCCGCCACAGGCAATTGTGCATCTGGACCGTTCAGAAACTATGGCAAACTACTGAGCGCATCTATATTGCCTAGAAAATCTCTACAACCTAAAAAAATACTGGATGGATGGATATGTCCTGAATAGGATACGCTACCAATTGTTTTTAGTTTTTGATGACTGGTCTGTGCTATCGAGATCTCTGCAGAAGTGCCTCGGCTTATGCTCTGAAGTTTGAGCATGTCTTTCCTGTTGGGAATGTCTTACTAAGAATCGTTCCATTTTAATAAAGACACATCCTTCTTAATTTTTGAGTGCCCTCTCTGCCGATTCTTTGTAAACGAATGTCCATATTTTGGGATTATATGTGTGCTCAATCATACCCTGTGTCAGAGACTTTATCTGAAGGAATCCATCAACAAATAATGAAGGTCTCATCTCATGTAATCATGACATCTTGACTTCTATTTCACGTCTCGTATATCTAGGATGTTATTGTGAGATGATTACCTAAACTGCAACCGCCAATTTAGTGTATGATCGTACGACCTTGATCTGATGTATCCTTAGTTGTTTCCACGGTAGAAATTATATGCCTCGCTATGAAGATGTTTAAACACAGGACTACCACTATCATCAAGCACCACCATTATCACAATTTCTTGTCTCATGATTATCTGTTTGAATCACATCGTGACAACATGTAAAATGAAGAGCGAAAGATGTAGGGAAGACCAATAGAGAAGATGCTTCTGGCCACATGACATTGTGACATGGGAAAACATTTTTTTTGGGAAATAATTGACAGCATATAAAACAGAAGGATGTTGAGATATTCGATATGCTGATCATCTTCTTCGCACACCGGCCATGTCGATATGTGGTCGAATCTCTGTATCAGTAAAACTCTCAGAGTTTTTCTGCTGATGGTTCCGGTTCTTTGTTGGTTCACTACTCATTTTAAGATCTTTATTAGGTGTTCTCTATGTGTCACGCCTATACTCCCCTCCCCCAATTCGAGCATTATCGATATTGACTCATGCTTATTTATCTCAAAATCATCTGCTCACAGAAAGCTGTTGAAAGACATAACAACCACTATCAAATGTCATGGACTGTAATAATAATTCTCTGTTGCTTCCCTTATATCTTTCTGGTGAAAAGGTTTGATTATTTCCCTTAGATTCAATTAGTTTAAAAAAATTGGTAGCATATCCTATCCAGGACGTAGCTATCAACCCAGCATTTGTTGGCTGTGGTGATTTTCTAGGCAATATAAATACGTTCAAAAGGTTGCCATTGCTTTCTGAACGGTCCGGATGCACAATTGCCTGTGCCTTTGCCGTCACAGACGCGCTCTGTACCACTTCGCCACAGAGCCGGACAGTTTTAAAAGTAAATACAAATACAATTTTATCTAAACATTAAATAGTATCGTTGCTATAAAACAGTTTTCCTTCTGCTTAAGATGTCGCAGGTTCGAATTCGCTTCACAACGTCTTATTTTAAAAAATGATTTTTAAATAGATCCTGGAAAATATATCGCTAGAAACTTCGGAACTTCGTTCTGTGAGTGCTGCTTTCATCATCTTCTTCTGCGTTCGTTCTTAAACTCCTGCAGATTAGCAGGATGTAGTCCGGAGAAAGGATTGCGCTGTGTCATGGTTTACAGCATTGCTGCGATATCTGCGCATTTCGGCCTGACACATCCGACTTCAGCATGGCTTTGGGTCACTGACCCTATATGGAATGGGACAGCCAACTCCATCCCATAACCTCCTTAGTCGCCTTTTACGACATGCGTGGTAAACAGTGTTGCTATTCTTTGCTCCCCTTTCGGACCCCGGCAACAGACAAATGTACTGCTTTCATCAAATGGCGGGCCGCTGCGTTGATACGGACTGTGTACACATGGGGAAGTTGGGGGACAATGAGTCAATCCTTTATGTCGGTTTAAACTTTTCATGTGCACATTTCACGCTGAATGTTTCACCATTATTCTGTCAGAACAATTACAATGTGCTATATATTCTCTTGTCCTGTCCGTCACAGAGCAGAACACTAACATTGTATTATATTCTCTTGTCATGTCCGTCACAGAGCAGAACAACTATAATGTATTATATTCTCTTGTCTTGTCCGTCACAGAGCAGAACAACTATAATGTATTATATTCTCTTGTCCTGTCCGTCACAGAGCAGAACAACTATAATGTATTATATTCTCTTGTCATGTCCGTCACAGAGTAGAACAACTATAATGTATTATATTATCTTGTCATGTCCGTCACAGAGTAGAACAACTATAATGTATTATATTCTCTTGTCATGTCCGTCACAGAGTAGAACAACTATAATGTATTATATTCTCTTGTCCTATATGTCACAGAGCAGAACAACTATAATGTATTATATTCTCTTGTCCTGTATGTCACAGAGCAGAACACTAACAATGTATTATATTCTCTTGTCATGTCCGTCACAGAGTAGAACAACTATAATGTATTATATTCTCTTGTCATGTCCGTCACAGAGCAGAACACTAACAATGTATTATATTCTCTTGTCATGTCCATCACAGAGCAGAACAACTATAATGTATTATATTCTCTTGTCCTGTATGTCACAGAGCAGAACACTAACAATGCATTATATTCTTTTGTCCTATATGTCACAGAGCAGAACAACTATAATGTATTATATTCTCTTGTCCTGTCCGTCACAGAGCAGAACACTAACAATGTATTATATTCTCTTGTCCTGTATGTCATAGAGCAGAACAACTATAATGTATTATATTCTCTTGTCCTATATGTCACAGAGCAGAACAACTATAATGTATTATATTCTCTTGTCCTGTCCGTCACAGAGTAGAACAACTATAATGTATTATATTCTCTTGTCCTGTCCGTCACAGAAGAACGCATCTATAGTTTTCACTGCATTGTGATACAACAGGAGAGAAATATATGATCAACCCATATCCCAAAGACAACATCAACCTCCTGGAAAAGAAAGACCAGATTATCATCTTCCCACATCGTACACAACACGTACAGCTTAACATTAACCTGAACAGAATACAACCACAACACACTCCAGGGTGCCGGCTGTGCACTCATCCTTATGAAACTGTCGGCGACAACGTTTTTCAATTATCAGCTCTGGATGACGTCAGAAAAAAATTTATTATTCGAGCCCAGATCAATGCAACACCATATATTGAACAAAACAACAGCTAACAAACACATGCATATATCACACAATGGCGTAGGTCAAGGGCATGTACCGCTGGATCAATAATCAATCAACGATAGTTTTTAACTGTCTCTGAAGTGCTGCAGCTCCTACCCTACAATGCACAGAAGGATACAGACGCTATATTGCTAGTATTTTATGGAGATCTAAATCAACAAACAACATGTACTAATCGAAGTCAACAAACAACATGTACTAATCGAAGTCACTAAACAACATGTACTAATCTAAGTCAACAAACAACATGTACTAATCGAAGTCACTAAACAACATGTACTAATCTAAGTCAACAAACGACATGTACTAATCGAAATCAACATACAACATGTACTAATCGAAATCAACATACAACATGTACTAATCGAAGTCAACAAACAACATGCACTAATCGAAATAACTAAACAACATGTACTAATCGAAATCAACAAACAGCATGTACTAATCGAAAACAACAAACAACATGTACTAATCGAAGTCAACAAACAACATGTACTAATCGAAATCTCTAAACAACATGTACTAATCGAAATCAACAAACAACATGTACTAATCGAAATCAACAAACAACATGTACTAATCGAAATCTCTAAACAACATGTACTAATCGAAATCAACAAACAACATGTACTAATCGAAATCTCTAAACAACATGTACTAATCGAAATCTTTAAACAACATGTACTAATCGAAATCAACAAACAACATGTACTAATCGAAATCTCTAAACAACATGTACTAATCGAAATCTCTAAACAACATGTACTAATAGAAATCACTAAACAGCATGTACTAATCGAAATCACTAAACAGCATGTACTAATCGAAATCAACAAACAACATGTACTAATCGAAATGAACAAACAACATGTACTAATCGAAATCAACAAACAGCATGTACTAATCGAAATCAACAAACAGCATGTACTAATCGAAATCAACAAACAACATGTACTAATCGAAATGAACAAACAACATGTACTAATCGAAATCAACAAACAACATGTACTAATCTAAATCAACAAACAACATGTACTAATCTAAATCAACAAACAACATGTACTAATCGAAATCAACAAACAACATGTACTAATCGAAATCAACAAACAACATGTACTAATCGAGATCAATAACCAATATGTACTATCACAATGTTTGATCGTTGCATGTACTGCTTTCCAAATTCATATTGCTAGTCTTATCTAATGTAAGTGTTGAACCTTTATCATGAGATGACCAATCGTATTCATTATTTATTTTTTTCTGTTTGTAGTTTCATGCTAGATAGTTCATCAACGTTCCCTATAATTTTTTTTCCTCACATGAGCATACTTGAAGATATATGAGCAGTGAATATTTCCGCGTGAACATGGTCTTAAATATCGTAGTAAGAGTAAAGTATTTATTACCTAACAAGGGGTGGGTTACTCATTTGTTGCTTATATGCGCTTGGTGTTACATTTCGTTAGCTAGTACTTTCTAATGAAGTGTGCAGTCACTTACCAACGTACGTTAGAAAAAATATTGGACCTCATATAACTTTTAATGTTCTCGTTCATTATGCGATATGTTCTTATTTTATTAACTACGTTCCCTAAACGTTCACTGCACAATTGATAACTTTATCTCTTGTTCTTTGGTTCCACAGCAGAGGACTGTGACATTTTTTCACTAAAATCAGTTTCCGTTTAATCAAGGTGTTCTTTATAACAAGTTTACTTTCACAGGTTTGGAAAATATTTTCATTAATGACATTCCTACAACGTTAACAGATTTTGATTTTGCTATTATTATTTAGTTATATTTTTTAAACTGTGAACGTCTTGTAGGCACAGTGGTAAAGCTATTCGCTTTATGCTCAAAATGTCGGAGATTCGAATCCCCAACAACGACGTCTTGTATACAAAACTGCATAATTTCATAGATCCACTGGTTCAATCCGAACCGAATATAATAAGTCAAACCGCAACGACTTCAATCTTTGTTAATCCTCTCTTGTGAAGTCGGCTAAATGTAGATGGAACCTAACTAAATGTAGATGGAACCTAACTAAATGTAGATGGAACCTAACTAAATGTAGATGAAACCGAACTAAATGTAGATGGAACCTAACTAAATGTAGATGGAACCTAACTAAATGTAGATGGAACCTAACTAAATGTAGATGGAACCTAACTAAATGTAGATGGAACCTAACTAAATGTAGATGGAACCTAACTAAATGTAGATGGAACCTAACTAAATGTAGATGGAACCTAACTAAATGTAGATGGAACCTAACTAAATGTAGATGGAACCTAACTAAATGTAGATGGAACCTAACTAAATGTAGATGGAACCGAACTAAATGTAGATGGAACCTAACTAAATGTAGATGGAACCGAACTAAATGTAGATGGAACCTAACTAAATGTAGATGGAACCTAACTAAATGTAGATGGAACCGAACTAAATGTAGATGGAACCTAACTAAATGTAGATGGAACCTAACTAAACGTAGATGGAATTAAACTAAATGTGGATGGAATCTAAACTGCAAAAAGAATGAGCTTGACTAAAAGGCGCAAATAATGCAACTATACTACCCGGTGGAAATCGCTGAAAATTTCGTTGAGAGAGAGAGAGAGCCCCAGAAACAGAAGTAGTAGAGTTGAATGATAGACTACGTTGGGATCATGAGATAGTTAATACATTGCTTAAAGAAAGGGATTAATTCAAAGTGTAAAACTAGCATTTTCATTGATCCAGATCTTTCCTTTAATAATTTTTTTTAAAAATACCCTTTCGATTGTTTGGTTAGTTGTTCTCTACTTCATTGTCATTGCTAGAATAATTTCTCGTTCCTTCCACTGGAATGTGCTAAATGAGAAGTTTCGTCTCCTCTATAAACTTATCTGCGTTCTACGTTAAAAATGTCTGCCTGGAGTGAAAGTCTATACATTCCATCTTCTCTTTCCTTGTATGATAACTATACAAGTTAAAGATTGGTTTCCTGTTTATTCAATAACCTCTTCCCAGGCGGGAGGTATGTATACAGATTTCATGGGCGTATCCGAAGCTGGTAATGAGGAAATATACGCAAGTGGTAGGTGTAACTTAGATGATCTGTAAACGATGTTTGTTTAAATTATCAGGAAGCACACTGGAACATTGATCTAGTAGCAAGCACACCCAAGTCAGACAGGAACAACACTGGAACATTGATCTAGTGCTAAACACACATAAATTAGACAGAAACATTGACTAAACATCCATCTATGTAACGTGTCTTTTACAGAACGTTGTTATCACTGCCACTCTGTAAGTCTCTCGGTTCTGTGCAAGCCGCCCAGCTTCGTCCAGCGTCATGTTCGGATTGTTTTACATTCCATGCTTTCATTATAGTCTTGGTCTGCCTCTTGTTCTCTCTCCTATAACTTTTCCCTCCATGGTTAATCTTTCTAAGCCGTTGTGTCTCGTTATCTGTCTGAAATATGTTAGCTTGCATTTTTTAATAGTTTTTTTAGCCAGTCTTTTTCTTTGTTCTAGTTAAACAATATCTCAAATATTGACTAAAACACATGTCATTTACACAACAACTCTAGTACTGACAAACATAAATGGCATGTACACAACAAGTCCAGTACTGACAAACACAAATGGCATGTACACAAGTCCAGTACTGACAAACACAAATGATACGTATACAGGTCTAGTACTGCCAAACACAAATGGCATGTACACAAGTCCAATACTGTCAAACACAATTGACATGTACAGAACAAGTCTAGTACTGACAAACACAAATGGCATGTACACGACAAGTCCAGTACTGACAACACAAATGACATGTACAGGACACGTCTAGCACAGTCAAACACAAATGTCATGTACACGACAAGTCCAGTACTGATAAACACAAATGGCATGTACACAAGTCCAGTACTGACAAACACAAATGATACGTATACAGGTCTAGTACTGCCAAACACAAATGGCATGTACAGAACAAGTCTAGTACTGACAAACACAAATGGCATGTACACGACAAGTCCAGTACTGACAAACACAAATGATACGTATACAGGTCTAGTACTGTCAAACACAATTGACATGTACAGAACAAGTCTAGTACTGACAAACACAAATGGCATGTACACGACAAGTCCAGTACTGATAAACACAAATGGCATGTACGCAACAAGTCCAGTACTGACAAACACAAATACTAGGTACAGGACAAGTCTAGCGCTGACAAACACAAATGGCATGTACACAACAGGTCCAGTACTGACAAACACAAATGATAGGTACAGGACAAGTCTAGTATTGACAAACACAAATGGCATGT
>CM067311.1:16464198-16506698 GCA_034231615.1 Meghimatium bilineatum | reverse complement strand
AAAATGTGATTTGTTTAAATAAAAAATACTGAAAGAGATTTAACTGTTTTTGGTAGAGTGTCTGTCCAGATAAAGTGGTGTTCGAAATTTGTTCGAAAAGTGGGAACATTAATTGTTACCAGTCTTAATCGTAATAGCACGTTTAGACAACAGGGATAGATACGTTATTTACATCATACCTCGAGATTGCAAGAAAGTCATTGAAAAGTTCCCTATAAAAATTTGCACTTTATGGCATCTTACAGTCAACAAGTAAAATCAATCATTATTACTTGCAAATTTTTCGGTAAACAAAGACATAAAAACTAAGGTTAATTAATATTTAATTTATAATTAAAATATAAGTAATAAAATATAATTAATATATAACTAAAAATAAATAAATGAAATAGGTCATATATTAATTTTACGTTAAACAATACACTTGGTCGACGTTTCGTCAAAAAGGTCTTAATTAATAAACGGACACACAAGCACAGAATTGAACCATAAATTCAACAGCGACTAAATGCAATACTAAATTTATGTTATAATATCCAGACCACAGGTCTAGAAAACAATAAATAGAGACGAAAAGAGGCGAGAACCACATACATTTGATTATTTGCCGAGAGAGCACACAATTAAAATGCAAAATTGAAAACAGATAGACATAGTTTTATATATTACAAGTCCCCACTCCCAGAATTATCTGACGTGTCGACCAAAATATCTCTGCACGGTCATCAAAGAGCACAAAATATCTTGTACCGTTATAAAAGAGCACAAAATATCTTGTACCGTTATAAAAGAGCACAAAATATCTTGTACCGTTATAAAAGAGCACAAAATATCTTGTACCGTTATGAAAGAGCACAAAATAGACAAGTCGTTTTTCTTTCTGTGATGAATGCGTTGTGACAAAAAATACCATCTGTCTCAAGTCATTTTACTTCATGATGTTCGCTGTCATACATGCCGTGAGAGGCGACTATGGATGTTTAAGGGGTGGAGTTGGCTTTCCTATTTCATATAGGGTTAACGTGAACAAAAAAACCATGCTTAAGCCGGATGTGTATGGTCAAAAATCGTATAGATCATAAAAAAAAGCTCTAAACCATTTCACAACGCCACTCATTATCCGAACTACATCCTGCCTGCCAACTGTACGAGTGAGAGCAACCGCAGAGAAAGAGGAAAACGACTTCGTGAGTTGTTTTTGCCTATACCAGCTCTTCTGAGAAAGTAAAGGCGGCAGGGGTGATGCTGCCCATATCATCCGTTAGCATGCCGTTGTGCAGTGAACAATGCTGGCATAACACCGTATTCCCGATACGCTTCATGTCGTGAATAAGGCAAACTTGACATTTATGCGCGTCATTGCGTGAATAAGGCAAACTTGGCATTTATAAACAGTGGTAATACAACAAATCAAACATAATGCGTGCAATAGGAATATCTGGGAGGACATAACATAAATAATTTGAGATATGTGGATGACACTGTTCTGATTGCTGAAAGTGTGGAAGATCTTCAAGAATTAATTAATATTCTAGTCACAGAAAGTAAATAGAAAGGCCTCTTCTTAAATAACAAGAAAACAGTAGTAATGATTTTTTCAAAGAAACAAAATAACACGTCTTGCAATATTAAAGTGAATGATACAGTATTGAAACAGGTACATCAATTCAAATAATTTAGTACAACGATTACAACAGATGGAAGAAGTTCGACAAAAATAAAAAGCATAATAGTGCAGGTAAAAACAGCGTTCAAAAAATGAAAAATATATTGTGTAATATGAATTTGTCATTAGAGGTGAGAAAGAGAGTTCTACAGTGCTATATAACCCCTACACTAACATATAGATGTGAGTCTTGGACAATAAACAAACTGGAAAGTGGGAAATGGAAATTAGAGGCAATAGAGATGTGGTTCTACAGAAGAATACTGAGAATATCATGGACTGCCAGGAAAACTAATGTGGATGTGTTGAAAGAGTAAAATGCGAAACGGAGCTTAATATATAAGAAAAGGACAATCTTCATTGTTTTTGGACCACGTTATGAGACAAGGTGGTTTGCAGAACTTAGTCACAACAGGCAAGATTGAAGGCAACAGAGACATAGAACGAGAACGCGAGAAAATATTAGATAGTTTAACAACCCGAAACGGCAGGGAAACAACAACGATCTTGATACATAATACTGAAGATAGAGAGATGTGGAGAGTCATCATCGCCTACGCCAGCCGGCATGGTCCATAATAAATGAATGAACGTATGATCAAATGATTAAATCGTCAGATTATAATCTTGACTATACGGGTTCTAATCTGAGTGCAGACTATTTTCTTTTTAAAAAAAATTAGAAATTCATAATATACAATCTAATATATTTTTGTATACTGTTGATTTTCTATCCCACCGTTTCTTCGCACACTTCTGTATATTAGCCGGATTAAACCCACTTAACGCAGTGCGAATGCGCTACGTCATAATTTACAACCTAACTGTGATATATGTGCCTTCCGACCTGACACCTCCGACTTTAGCACACGTATTAGGATACGACTCTCTATGGAATTGACTATACAACCTGTGACTCCATTTTATAGAAACTTTTTGACCTGCACTTCCACAGTATGATGATATTCGTCCGTCGTAATCGACGATGACCAAAAACTCAACCATAATAATAATTACAATAAGTAATAAAAATAATTCCAAAGTATAGAAGCTAAGTGACCTGCGACTCCACTTTATAGAATCTAAGTGACCTGCCGCTCCACTTTATAGAATATAAGTGACATATATTTCCACTTTATAGAAGCTAAGTGACCTTCGACTCCATTTTATAGAAGCTGTATAACCTGCGACTCCGCTTTATAGAAGCTATATAACCTGCGACTCCACTTTATAGAAGTTAAGTTACCTGTGAATCCATTTTATAGAAGCTGTATGACGTGTGAGTCCACAGTTACAGAAGCTACGTGGCCTGCGACTCCACTTTATAGTAGATACGTTAGCTGGGACTCCTCTTTATACAAGCTTTATAGAATCCCCGACAGTGATACATTTAAGAAGGTTATTTTAATAGGTTGAAAACACACTGGAAATTGATTTTTTTCAATATAATAGTAACTTACGATATATTTAATGTGATTATTGAAGTATGTGACAGAACTGTTTAACGACCAACGAAATAAAAAAAACCAACAATACACAACAATGATGGACCAGCAATACTGAAATCAGAAGTAGAACATGCAATAAATTCAATAAAATGTGGAAAGGCTGCAAGCTCCGACAACATAACAGCAGACTTAATAAAAACTCTATATGAGTTTGGTGTAGATACTATCACAGAAATTTGCAATGACATATACGAAACAGGCCATATACCTAAAGACCTAACATCATCAATATTCATACCACTACCTAAGAAGCCCAGGACTGCGGACTGTACAGAATATATAACAATAAGTCTAATGAGCCATCTAACTAAAATACTTCTCAAGATAATACATGAAAGAATTAAGAACAAGATAGACATGGAGGTCGGTGAAGAACAATTCTGTTTTAGGAAAAACAAAGGAACCAGAGAAGCTATACTGAGTATCCGGCTAGTGATAGATAAATATATAGAAGTCCAAAAAAGTATCTATATTTGCTTTATAGACTACAGCAAGGCCTTTGACAGAGTCAAACATGAAAAATTAATCAAATGTCTTCAAGAAATAGGCATAGATGGAAAAGACATCAGACTGGTTAGAAATATATATTGGGAACAAACTGCATCAATAAGGTGTGAAAACAGTAACTCTCCATACATAGAAATAAGAAGAGGGGTAAGACAAGGATGCATTTTATCACCAAGTCTATTTAATATCTACACAGAGAATATCTTTAAAAATATAGAAGAAATACCAGGACTCAAGATCAATGGGAAAATAATAAACAACATTAGATATGCAGATGATACTATTCTTTTGGCAGAAAGTGAACATGAACTACAAAGACTACTAGATCAAGTAATGAATATGGATCGCCATCCGCCCTAGGTTGGGAACCTGTCAATTAGACAATGTCATCAACGTAATAATGGTTGAGATAGGATGGGAGGTGGGGAGATGGTATGCTGGTATTGTTTTCCTGGAAAGCTTTATTTTGTGTTATTGGGAAAATCCGTTGTTTGTTTGTTTTGTCAGGGGAAAAAAACTACACTATTTGTAGTAATTGTATTGAAAAGGAGAGGCGGGCTCTGACTCAACTTTGTAAAACTGATTTAATGTTGGTGAATATGATGTTATTTTGCCTTATAAGTGTGTGTGGGGTGGGGATGGGGGAGGGGTTGGGCTTAATTAAATTCCCATCACCACCACATCAACTATATATATATATATATATATATATATATATATATATATATATATATATATATATATATATATATATATATATATATATATATATGTGCTTGGACAACGATAGATTGATAGGTACTAATAGAGTAAAGTCAAAGAATCAGAGGTTGAGAAGCGCAACTGACACATGCCAGTCAGAGAATCAGAGGTTGTGAATCACAACTGACACATGCCAGTTAGAGAATTAGAGGTTGTGAAGTATAACTGAGCTACAACACAACCTACATCGTTTATTTCCACTTCTTCTTCTGCGTTCATTCATTAATTGCCTCAGATGTCGGGTGAACGTAACGCGTTGCTTCATGGTAAACAGACAAGCTGTGATATCTTCTCCTCTAGACCTGACACATCCGACTTCAACATGGCTTCTGCGTTTTTTTTCCTCGATGGGATGTGACATCCATTCCCCCTCCCCCCCCCCCCCATTAAAAAAACAAAAAACTAATCTCCTATGCCTTGCATGACATGTTGCAGTGTCGTTATTCTGTGCTTACTTTTCGGGTCGCGATAGCACACTAGCGACATTCATTGTTATATAGGTTATAAAGTAAGCACAGTTAAATCAGTTGTTGCAATGTGTGTCATCTACACAACATTCGTCAGCAAGCGTACACACTGTCGTTCAAGTATACTATTTTTTTTTTTTGGTTATCTGTGCTTGAAAACTGTCAATCATGGTTAAGTGTTATCGTTATCGTTTAGTTATGACATACACAGCAGTAACGTGACCTGCGTTATAACGAGATGGCAGACTAATTACTGTTTAATTATTGTTTAATTATTGTTTATATTCCAAAGATTATGATGGCTGGATTACTAGATCCGCGACCTACACTAATATTTGATGGTTGTAAAGCTCTTACGTAACCAAATTGGGTTAACGGTTAAAAGCAGCGTGCATCACAATAGGTGCACATTTTACATTTATTAGGTATTAGGTATGTTGATTATCATCTTCGCACACTGGACACGTTCATAGGTGCTCCGATCTCCGCTTCAGTAAATCTCTCAGGGTATAACGGCTGATGGTTCCGGTTCTATGTTGGTTCACTACTCTTTATAAAATATGTGTTAAGGGTTCTCTTCGAGCCACGCCCATCCTCACACCCAATTCTTGGATTCTTGATATTGACTCATGCTTGTTCATCTCAAAATCCTCTGATCGTGAGGACTCGCGAAGAGCAGTGAGTATGTCTGCTCAGACCATAGGCTGACCGTCTGTTGTGGTGGCAAGACTAGCTAATTTGTCGGCACTGTCGTTTCCCTCCACGTCCGCATGTCCGGGAACAAAAATAATTTTACATTTACAAAGGTAAATCACTATGAGAGGCTACCCGCACTTTTCTCATGATTCTTATTGGTCATTTTCCGTATACTCTGAGTCGCCATCCAATGAAAAGCACAGGAAACTCGGTTTAGACTTAAGTACAGACGGGAATAAGGGTACCACTCAGTCCTGTCTAACGAAGATTACAACACAGCGGGGTGCAACGCACTGTTATCGGCGGAACTAGGGTTAGCAGATAACCAAGCTCCTAAATGTACCTTCTCGTAGTGCACCCTGGACACAGAAACACAGCGGTTCGTGCTGATTCTTGCTAAATCATTTGGGGATCGTGTCCGTGAATGTGGAGGTGGCAGATTGGAAGAGATTTGACTACATAAGAGACAGACAATATATCCGAGACACCACCAACGCCAACACATACAGTGGCACTATCGACATACAGTGGCGCTAGTCAGTCCAGTCCGAGCATTGGAAAGGCGGCCAAAAGGCACGAAAAGGTAGATAGATGCATGGCGAAAGACGAAAAGACAACATACTGAGAACAATGAAAGATGATCACAGCGTCAAAGGGTAGCTCCAACTGCGAACAGAAAGTGAAAACGTTCTAAGGAAATCGTTTAACAAGCTCTGTTAGCTCGAGACAAGATTCTAGTTACATGTGCTCTTTCCGGGCAGAAACCCAGACTCAGTCATTGGCGCCCAGGAAAGCAAGAAGACCTGGACTAACTCTAATGTTGAGCTTTCCTATACCGGAAACATGCTCGCGAAGAGAAAGGGTTCCGTACCCGATGGGCTCAGGCACAAACAGGACATCGATGGTAGCCCTGGCCTAACCCTACTGTCAAGCTTTCCTATACCGGAAATATACTTGCAGAGAGAAAGGGTTCAGTACCCGATGAGCTATGCACAAATGGGACAACGTAGTTCTGCTCGAGAACACGCCTTACTCCCAAACTAGTGGTGAGACTCGGACTTGGACGAGGGATTCACCATGTCGGTGAACGACACCTCAGAAGAGTCGGGGTTCAGCTCTTCTGTGGTGTTCTTCCTTCGCCGGAAGCAGGCTCGGGGAGGAGAAAAGGTTCAGTACCCGATGGACACAAGCACAGAACGTCGAACACCTCGTGCGAGATAGACGTGAACGACAATCGTTTCGGCGAAGAATTATTATACACCCGCGCGCCCGTCGACAGATAGGCAGGCTGCTACTGGCTAGCGAAGCCTACTACTTGAATAAAAGGCATGACGAAAACGGATGTGCTGGGCCTCGGATGTCCCGGTCACAAAGTGAGCCAACCGAGGTTCAAATACAATTCAAATGTGGAACTTGCAGTACAACGTACTTCACGCTCCCAGGCGGAAATCACACGATTTATTCAATGTGGTTAGAAGAGAGCGAACGCAGAAGAAGAACAACAACAACCCAGCAATATAAGTTCAGCTAGGATCCTGGAGAATATGAGACACATCGGCTATCGGCAAATCAAGCATTATAAAATGACTCATTTGAATATACGCTTGATTTTATTGGCTATCATAAAAAGTATAATCTATGGTCACCAATAGTCACGGGAATAGTCGGATGAGTCACTGACTTGATTTCGTATTAGATATTATTTCTTATATTGTAGAGCATGCGTTCTTATCCTGGTGCTTGTTTAATAAATAACATGTGGTGATCGCGTAATAGCATGTCGTGCTAACGTAATAATATATGGTGCTCGCATAATAACATATAGTGCTCGCATAATAACATATGGTGCTCGCGTAATAACATGTGGTGGTCGCGCAGCGTAATAACATATGGTGCTCGCTTCAAGCCAGTTAAACAGTGCTCGTGAGCACCTCTATAACAAATCATGAGTCCTCTTAAATACTTTATTGTAGAGAGCGAAACACATAGTGTCACAAGCAACATTTATAGGCAACGGAATTTTGGAGGGGAGGGGGATGAAGAGATTTCGTATGGTTCACTGATGACGGTTGGCCTCATCAATTCGTACCCTCGTAACTTTATTCTCGTCTAAGGCGTTATTTATAGCAAATTGGTGGACAATGCTTAATTTTTCACCAAAGGTTGTACTTTCAATTGCACTTTCATTTTCTGTGTTTTATAAAAAAAGTGGTTTACAAAATACTTCATTTACACGTCACGGGGACAGCTATGGCTAAATCGACCTTTATTTCCACATTAAAAAAGCGCCCCCTCTAATCCTTAAAATAACGTAATAACGCAGTAATGAATGCACGAATGAATGAATTTCCTGTATTGGGCGGTACATTTCTATTTTCGATCTCTGATATATGTGGTTCTACAGAATTCTGAGAATACCATGGACTGCCAGAAAAACTAATGTAAAGGTGTTGAAAAAGTCAAATGCGAAACGGACCTTAATCAACAATATAAGAAAAAGGTAATCTTTTTTTGGCCACTTCATGAGACAGGCTGGTTTAGAGAACATAGTCACAACAGGCAAAATTGAAGGCAACAGAGATAGAGGGCGACAACGTGAGAAAATATTAGACAGTTTGACAACCTGGCACGGCAAGGAAACAACAACGAATTTGATACATAATACTGTGGACAGAGAGCTGTGGAGTGTCATGACCGCCTACGCCAGCAGGCATGGCACCTGATGATGATATATGTTGTGGCGCTCGCCAGCGGTACCACAGCTAATTTATTTCCACTAGATCTGGATTTTTTTGGCTCCCATTCTGTGGGCTGCATAATTATTGTGCGGCAGCATGTACATTAATCTACGGGGAAGTGGGGGAGGGGTTTACGCTTGACAATTGCAACCAGGGCCGGCCTTAGGCCATTGCAACCTATGCGGCCGCAGTGGGCCCCGCACTTTCATAGGCCCCGCTATAATTTATTTTCGAATACAAAATCTTAATTTTCACTTATTATCCGGGGTGCAAAGGGAGCGCATTGCTCTAGGTGGACACAGGGTTAGCAGATAACCAAGATCCCAAATGTACCTCCACGCGGTGCACCCTGGAAACAGAAACGCAGCAGCTCGAGCTGATTCTGGCCAAATCATTTGGGGATCGTGTCCGAGAATGTGGAGGTAGCAGATGGAAAGAGATTTGACTGCACAAGAGACAGACAATATCTCCGACACCACCAGCATCACCACATATAACGACACTGTCGACATACAGTGAAGCTAGTCAGTCCAGTCCGAACATTGGAGGGGCGGCCAATGTAAAATGCACGTAAAGGTAGATGCATGGCGAGAGACAAATAGATTTCATACCGAGTACAATGAAACAATGAAAAGGCAGAACAGCGCTAGAGGGCAGCGCGAACTGCAAATAGAAAGTGAAAAGTCCCTAGGAAAGGGGAACTACAAGCTCCGTCAGCTCGAGTCGAGCTTCTAGTTACCTGTGTCCCTCACAGGCAGAGACCCAGACCCATTCATTGGCGTTTGGTAAAGCAAGAAGACCTAATCCAACTCTAATGTCGAGCCTTCCTAAACCGGAAATATGCTCGCGAAGAGAAAGGGTTCTGTACCCGATGGGCTTAGGCAAGAAAGGGACAACGATGGTAGTCCTGGCCCAACTCTACTGTCAAGGTTTCCTATACCGGAAGCACACTTGCAGAGAGAAAGGGTCCCGTACCCATTGGGCTCAGGCACAAAAGGCACAACGATTTAGCCCTGGCCCAACTCTACTGTCAGGTTTTCCTACACCGGAAATACACTTGAAGAGAGAAAGTGTTCAGTACCTGATGGGCTCAGGCGCTATTGGGACAAGGACGCTCAGCTCGAGAACGCCTTGCTCTCAAACGCGTCGTGTGAGACTCGGACTTGGACAAGGGGTACACGATGTCGGTGAATGACACCTCGGCTAAGAGGGCGAAAGAGCCAGGGTCTACCTCCTCTGTTGAGTTCTTCCCCTTAAGGAACCAGGCTCACGGATGAGAAACGGTTCAGTACCCAATGGGCACAGGCACAGCACGTCCAATTACACGAGGCAAGTTCATAGACAGTGGAACACCGCGTGCGAGTCAGACGAGAGCAAAAATCGTCTGGGCGAAGAGTCTCCACTACGCGTGCCTGGAGACAGATATAGGATATCTGTGATGGTTACAATGGAGCGAACGCAAAACAAACAAACAAACAAACTTATTATGCTTATTCCTACCCACACTGGGCCCCGCGCAATCCGTTTCGCATAAGGCCCCTCAATTGTTAGGGCCGGCCCTGATTGCAACATATGTATATTATGTGACGGCTATTTTTAAATGGAATTTCTAAAATCTAACTGTTTTATTCCGCTTAAATATTATTTATTATCTTAAACCCCAATAATGACGTTCGTCTTTTGATTTCTTAACATTTGCTATTTCCATATTTTCTGTGTGTATAAATCAGACTGCAACACTCATTCTATTATGCCGTGTTTTTGAAGTATTATGTGTAACATTGAAGAGTTCACCAGGTGGACGTTAGCTAAGAAATAAAGCACAATAACAAAGTAGATGTAATTTCAGCTTATACAAGTAACTTGTTAATTATGGCAGCACATACTGATGACCTGTTAAAGCACGTTTAAATAAATAAAAAAAATAACCACGGAGGTGATCTTGAAAGAATCAATAGCGAGACCGGGGTAACTTAATAATAAGGAAGAGACAATCATTATTTTGTGTACACGCTATGGGGGATACTGAGAATATAGTACAAAAGGGAAAGATTGAAGGCAAGAGAGATTGATGACGTTCTATCTATGGTCTTTTCCTCAAATGCTGTTAGGAATCGTTGGGGGTGGGAAGTTGAACTTTTCTGTCTTTCGCCATCTTTGTTGCGTTTGCCATGATTAAGCCGTGATTTTTTAACAATCTCTCTGATTAAATCTTCCCATTATGTTCTTGGTCTTTCACTTGTTTTGCAGCGGTTCTTTCTACTGTGATGTTTGGCTGTGATGGTTCCATTCGCATAAGGTGATCGAACCAGTCGATTTGCTATCTCTCTATATATATTACTTACATGATGTGATTTTAAAAAAAATTTCTGGTGTCGTCATTGATTACGTTAACATGAGAAATTATTAGATAGTGATGTGCTAGAGAATTAGTAATCATGCTGAAGAAAGATTTAGGGAATAAAGAGTTGTGCAGATCCATGATCGCCTGCGCCAGTCGACACGACAGCTGATGACAGAAATCATATGTAGCAGCAAGCTACAGATAGTGAACCGAATAACAAGTGAAGTTAGAACATCAGGGACCTCTCAGCAAGGAATGGCTGAATGATAGTAAAGTTAGAATATCAGGGGGGTGCAAAGGGAACGCATTGCTCTAGGCGGACACAGGGTTAGCAGATAACCAAGATCCCAAATGTACCTCCACGCGGTGCACCCTGGAAACAGAAATACAGCAGCTCGAGCTGATCCTGGCCAAATCATTTGGGGATCGTGTCCGAGAATGAGGAGGTAGCAGATGGAAAGAGATTTGACTGCACAAGAGACAGACAATATCTCCGACACCACCAGCATCACCACATATAGCGACACTGTCGACATACAGTGAAGCAAGTCAGTCCAGTCCGAACATTGGCCAATGTAAAATGCACGTAAAGATAGATGCATGGCGAGAGACAAATATATTTCATACCGAGTACAATGAAACTATGAAAGGGCAGAACAGCGCTAGAGGGCAGCGCGAACTGCAAATAGAAAGTGAAAAGTCCCTAGGAAAAGGGAACTACAAGCTCCGTCAGCTCGAGGCGAGCTTCTAGTTACCTGTGTTCCTTACAGGCAGAGATCCAGACCCATCCATTGGCGATTGATAAAGCAAGAAGACCTAACCTAACTCTAATGTCGAGCCTTCCTAAACCGGAAATATGCTCGCGAAGAGAAAGGGTTCCGTACTCGATGCGCTCAGGCACAAAAGGGACAACGATTTAGCCCTGGCCCAACTCTACTGTCAGGTTTTCCTACATCGGAAATACACTTGAAGAGAGAAAGGGTTCAGTACCAGATGGGCTCAGGCGCTATTGGGACAAGGACGCTCAGCTCGAGAACGCCTTGCTCTCAAACGCGTTGTGTGAGACTCGAACTTGGACAAGGGGAACACGATGTCGGTGAATGACACCTCGGCTAAGAGGGCGAAAGAGCCAGGGTCCAACTCCTCTGTTGAGTTCTTCCCCTTAAGGAACCAGGCTCACGGATGAGAAACGGTTCAGTACCCAATGGGCACAGGCACAGCACGTCCAATTACACGAGGCAAGTTCATAGACAGTTGAACACCTCGTTCGAGTCAGACGATAGCAAAAATCGTCTGGGCGAAGAGTCTCCGCTACGCGTACCTGGAGACAGATATAGAGGCTGTCACAGGCTAAGGGTAGCCCACCCGAATTGTCAAGGCATGCCGAAATCGGATGTGCTAGGCCTACAAGGCGCATAACGGTGGCACAACGTAATCACGCTCCCGGCGGAAATCGCACGGATGTCCGTGATGGTTACAATGGAGCGAACGAAAAACAAACAAACAAACAAACAAAGAATATCAGGGACCTCTCAGCAAGGAATGGCTGAATGATGGTGAAGTGGTTAGAAGCACCCTTAGTCGCCTTTGAAGGCGATTTCATTAAACTGGCTCAGTGGAATACCCAGAGTCACAACTCCCTCTGAAGACCACTTTATATGGCTGCGTCACCCCAGGAATCGACTTGCATCTGCATCATCCACCGTTCAGTCAATGCCAGAAGCTCGTCGAATTTCAGATCAAAATGTCAGGAACCGGCTGAGCGACGCTGGTCTTTGGGCTAGAATAACCTACATATATCCTGTTCTTATGGATCGACATCACCAGAACCGACTGCAGTTGACGAAACATCGTCAATAGACCGTTGGGAATGACTGGAGACAGGTTTGGTTTATTGATGAATCATTTGTGTGTGCTTCAGCGACACGATAATGGAGTTTTGTACAGTAAGTAAATATTTACGAAATCCGTACTGGCTTTCAGGTGGAAGATCATCTTAGAGTGTATATGTAAGTCAGTTTAGCATTACACGAACTAATATTTGGCAACTATGGATGGCAAAGATATTCTTCCGTGTTTGTTAGAGGATTATTTCTCTTGTCTTTATATAGATGAACAATTGAGACAGATTTCATGAGACATCTTTTGAGTTAAGACATCTTACAAGAGACATCTTTTTAATTGAAACATCTTACTAAAGAGATCTTTTGAATTGAGACATCTTACTAGAGACACCTTTTGAATTGAGATATCTTACTAGAGACATCTTTTGAATTGAGACATCTTACAAGAGACATCTTTTGAATTGAGCCATCTTACTAGAGATATCTTTTGAATTGAGACATCTTACTAGAGACATATTTTGAATTGAGACATCTTACAAGAAACATCTTTTGAATTGAGACATCTTTGTTACTGTCAAAAATGGTTCCTGAGATTCAGCATGTAACAAAGATTTTAATGAGTCTCTGGACTACATCTTCTCCTATGTTATAGATGTCTGCTGGGATCGCATCCATACTGGGAGCTTTTCTATATGACATTTATCCAATGGCAGTCTTTACTTCTTAATTTGTCCAATGGCAGTCGTTACTTCTTAATTTGTTAGTGGTATGTTAAACACTTCTTTTATGTTTTGTTGTGGCATGCGATCTATTGCTTCCTCGCTGTAGACTGATGGCTTGTTTAAAATTTCTTCCATCGATTGAATTCTTAAAATTGTGCCCATCGATTTAGGATCTGGATCTCCTCCCCCTCGTAAGCAGAGCGGACGCATCTACGATATTCAAGGGCGGTGATCCGGCAGAACGTGAGCCGTATATTGTTCTTCGTAGAATCGCATTTAGTCCCTCTTGTCCGCAAAATTGTGGAGCTCTTTGACTTGCTGTTGCTAACATCAATCGTTCATCTACTTTAATTTCCGTTGACATGTGCTGCGGGCTCTGACGTACATTTCTATTTTTAGAAGGTCACGTCGAGGGATCACATTGACGATCGGTGAATACATTGTTCAATAGAAAAGGTGGTGCTAGCACACTCAGTATCACATATTGATAGTGCTCGCCGTCTGAACAGGTTGAGAATCCATGCTTTAGATCGTTATGCTTTAGCCATATGCTGCTGAAATAATAAGATACGCTTCAATCGACGAAACGTCTCTTACCGGAGAAAACAATATGGCGAATGTCATACTAAAAATAATTTGGGATTTTCCAGCACTGCAAAGTGATTTTGAAAACTGTCGTTAGGACAACACACGTCTAGTTATGGTTTTTTCACAACCGATAACAGAAAGATGTAAGTATTTTTATCTTCGTTCTTACTTCTGATATCTTCATTTTGTATTTAAAAAATGAACATTCTTGATTTAGTCGTGGATTAGACGACACATGTGTTGTGTAAGACTTAACACGTAAGACATGACACATCGTATTATGCATTGTTTTATACACGTTTAGAGAAGGTTTATTTTTAATATATATTTTACAACATTTCCTTTTGCAGTGTGTGCATTGTTCTTGTAGTTATTATTTTTATTGATTTATTATTTATGATCTGTGTTGTATATTAAATATTTTGTTAAAATCAACCACTGTTTATTCATTATAATTTTTTATTTTTCTGAATAACAATAGCTCCAAAAAGATTTACTTTTATTGTACGTGATACGCATGATTTGCGTCTGAAGGTCTCACCTACACGTCGTTAGTCAGCTAGACAAACCACCCACGCAATAGAAAACCTTAGTATTTTACATGCCATTATATTGAGGTTATCTTCTTAGAGAAGCTTCATGGCAAGTCATCTATACAATTATGCCTCTCGTGCTTTTATTTTGCGGTTACAATGTGTTTCATGCTTTATTTGTATGTATGTATGTAGTATATATATATATATATATATATATATATATATATATATATATATATATATATATATATATATATCTGTGTACCCTCTGTGGTTGGGAGGGAGCCAGAGATGTACTGTGCAGCATTGGGGGGGGGGGGAAGGAAACTGATAACACTGTTTTATCGTATGGCTCAGGCCCATCATAGAGACACAGTGACTCAGAACGTGACAATGCTTTTGACTTGAACATTTGGTTGCATGTCTGAAGCAGTAGAGAAGTTCGGCATAACCAGTAGTCAATTGGTGGCGGGGAATGAGCACATATCTTGGCTGCATTGGCTAGGAGCAGTTCATAGGTAGAAACCTGCCTTCCTGGAGGTGTGATAGTTATTCTCTGCCTCTGGCCCGGGGTGGGCCGAAAATACACAGACTTCCCAGCAATATAATACCAGTACAATATTTTTTATTGATGAGATCGGACGTCGCCTCGGTTATCAAGGTCCGCGGAAGGCAGTGGGTAAACAGGACTCCTCTGGCTGAGAAATTATTTATATCAAGAATGACATTCTGGGATATGTCACCCAGCTACCGCTTATCCCAAAGACATGCAGAAGGTGACCATCTGGCACACTTGAGAAAAAAATGCACAATCTACAACATATACAGCCACCTCAAGAAACATGCCATTTACTGGAAATCCATACAACACAATTTCTCAAAAGAAAACCTGCTGGTGACTTTAATGACCACTCACCCCATTGGAGTTACCAGACCCACAATAAGACAGGAAGATATATAGAGGAGATCTGTGAAACACCAAACCTGTCAGTCCTTCAAGATGCAAAGTCTGTACTAATACTTTTGCATAGAAGCCATCAATCTCTCAGTCGACCTGATTTGACTGTCTGTTCATCTGATATAATAGACTCTTGCTCTCTAGAAATACTTGACACTGGAAGTGACCATGGACTAATCCTCACCACCATAACTACACCCAACAAGGTATATTTCAAATAGAAAACTCGCTGGAATTTTGGCAAGGCAGATTGGAAACTATTCCAAGAAATATCTGATTTTCTGCTATGTAATATTAACATCAATGACATAGAAACATTTATTGCTGAGGTGAAAAAAGCTATCCTCAATTCAGCATCACAAAGCATCCCAAGGGGCAGAAGTAAATCGTAAACCATTCTACAATAAAGAAATGCAATCAGGGATCCTAGAGAGGAAAAAAAGCAAGATAAGCCTTTGAGATTTCACCTTCACAAGAAGCAAAAATCCTGTACAATAAAACATGTGCTAAAGTAAAACATAGTGAAGAAGTCCAAACATGATGAATGGGCAAAAACATGCGCTAATTTAGATCTAAGGAGAAATGATAGAAACGCATGGGCACTGATCAATAATGTGTCTGGGAAACGAAGAAGAACAAATGATAAACCTGTGATAGATGGAAACAGAACAATCACCAAAGATCAGAAAAAGGCAGAACAATGTAACCACATTTTTGGCAGTGTGTACATAGTAAGGATGCTGTCCAAGGCTGACAAGAAGTGTCTGGTACAGACACTTCTTGTGTCTTACTGAAACAGCAAGAAAAAATCTAAACTACTAGCTCATCCATATATTAACATGACTTCAGTATGCAGGAACTCCAACACGGACTGAAGAAACTAAAGCCAAGAAAGTCTCCCGGACCAGGCAAAATTTATAATGAAATGTTGACACACATGAGCACATCAGGGAAAGGAGTACTCCTTAGACTAATAAATATGACCTGGAGAAATGAAAAACTGCATAAACATTGGAGAAATGGAAAACTGCATAAACATTGGAGAAATGGAAAACTGCATAAACATTGGAGAAATGGAAAACTGCCTAAAAGCACGAGAGAAATGCTCACATCTTTCTCATCCTGAAAAGTAAAAGACCTCCAGATTAACCCAAAAGCTACCGCCTCATATCCCTAACATCATGTCTTGGTAAATTAGTAGAAAGAATGGTTAACGTACGGTTCCTCAAGAGTTCAAACATCCTCTGGCATTAACAGGCTGGCTTCAGAAAAGCAGTTGCACAGAAGACCAACTATTTAGGTTGACACAGAAAATCCATGATGGATTCCAGGAAAACAAACACACTGTAGCCATCTTCTTTGACTTACAACAAGCTTATGATCGAGTTTGGAGAAAGGGTCTATTGGTGAAGATGATTGAGATGGGAATTAGTGGAAAGCTATACAACTGAATAAAATACTTCCTCATTGACAAAACAATCCAGACAAAGATAAATGATGCAATTTTATCTAAAGAAGTTCTAGAAGAAGGCTTACCACAGGGTTCTGCTTTGAGCTGCACATTATTTCTCATTTACATTAATGACCTTGTCAAACATATCAAAGCTGAAAAAGCTTTCTATGCTGATGACTTAACAATATGGCAGAGCCATGAGAATGTTGAAAGTGCTGTCAAAAGACTAAATTGAGACTTAAGAAGACTACATGAATACTGTCAAACAAGGAAGCTAAAAATAAACTGTGAGAGAACTGTCTATACCATCTTTACCAAGAGTCATAAAGTAGAAAAAGAAAATATCAGTCTATGGTTGGATACACAGAAATTGCCAAGAGAATTACATCCCATATATCTTGCAGTCACGCTTAATCAGCAGCTCACCCTCAAGAAGCATTTACAAAATGTCAACAATAAAGCACTTAAACGGTTACAACTACTGAAAAGACTCACTGGCACATCTTGGGGATCAGACAAGGATACCCTCAGAGGACTATACCTTGGTTACATACGTTCTGCTTTAGAATACAACAGTGCACTCCTCACAACATGTTCCACAACAAATGTAGAATCCCTAGACAGAGTGCAGAACAATGCCCTACGTCTTATTAGTGGAGCAATGAGGTTTACACCAACGTGATAAATAAATACAAACGTAGAACCCCTTGAGAAGCGAAGAGATATGGTTGCAATGGAGGCTTATGAAAGAAGCAAAAGAATGAACAAAGACCACCCAAATAAACAACTTGTAGAAAACTGGGAACCAAACCACAGAATAAATCAAAGGTCAGTTCTCAGCCATGTTAATGAATAAAAGACAACTATCACCTCCTAGACAAGAGACAAGAACTGCAAAGAGTAGAAAATATTTACCACCACACGCAGGTTTTAAATTGCAGGAAATCAAGACACAAGAGATGATGCAACGAAAAGTTCTGACCCAATAAGTCTTAGGAAAACAACACAGTAAACAATAGACACCTACCCAGAACAATAGATTCATGTCTATACTGATGGGTCTGCCTTCAAAGCCATCATCAAAGCAGGTTATGGTGTCTATATAGAATATCCAGACAAAACATCTGATGAGTTGTTTGATGCCTGTGGGGAGATATTTTCTAACTATGAAGTCGAAATAACATCACTAGAAGTTGCCTTGTGACCACATAAAGACCATATTTGATGCCTTTCCATCAAAAGTCCAAAACATTGTGATTTTTACAGACTCTATGTCCGCTCTTCAAGCAATGGAATGTGATGGACATAGTAAGCCTGAGATAGTTGAAATATATCGCCATGCCAACCAGCTGCTTACATCTTATGAAGCCAGCATTATTATGCAGTGAATTCCTGGCCATTCAAACAGACCTAGCAATGAGAAAGTAGATAGACTAGCATAGAAAGGAGCACGACAAGAACAGCCTTATACAGAAACAACCATGCAGACAGTTAAAATGATGTTGAAATCTGTGAACAAAGATAATTGGATGAACAGATGGGCCATGGGAAACACTGGGAGGAAAATCTATAAATATAAGACCAGTCCAAATCTTCAAGGCAACATATACCTCCTGAGAAGGAAAGACCAAAGTATCATCTTTCGACTGCATACGTACAGCTTAACAATCACCTAAACATAATACAACCACAACACACTCCTGGGTGCCGGCTGTTCACACATCCCTGTGAAACTGTTGACGACCACCATTTAGAATGTCCATCGTTGGATGATGTCAGAAAAATACTTATCCCTCCAAGGCGAGATAAATGGAACGCATTATATGAAACAAAACAACAGCTCACAAACACATACATATATCATACAATGGCTTTGCGTCAAAGGGCATTAGCCCAGACCGCTGAAACAGTAACTAACCAGCCATTGAACGCCATGCCCATATATATCATGGACTACTTAATTTCGATATGGGCGTCCTTAACGCTGACAACTGACAGCAAGGTTTACCACTTACGTTTTCGAAGATATATATGATGTTCTTGGAAAAAGACTCACAGAAAACCCAGATTATCTCTACGATACATTATTAAACATCCAGTCCGATAAAGGTCATTGTTTAAAATTGAATGGTATATTTTATGCCATCTTTGGTTTTTGATACTACATAACACTTTATGACACGTCTATCCTACTACACAACACTTGATGACGCGTCTATGCTACTACACAATTTCTGTGATCATTTGTTAAACATCCGTCCGATATTGGTCATATAAAAAATGGTTTATTTTCAGATCTTAGAAACCCATCCCCTCCACTACCAACATGTTTTGCAAAGAGAATCTTCAGTGAGCAAAGATTATCGTTCCGTTAACAGCGTAACTGGGGTAGTCATGTATTATTTGTTTTGGTGCCTATGTTGCTGCTCCGCAGATGCAGGTCGGAGAGTCGCTGATACCAATTCAGTGTACGTTTGATTTTAGACGGCAGTAACCGTTCTCAGTTGAAATATCACGATTGTGTCATCATCATTATGTGTCGCCTCCGCAACGAGGGTTGTCTGCAACAGGCCTCCAACATCGCCTGTCTCTTATTTTGGTGGTGCACTCTGATGACCATACACAAAAACCCCAGTGATGTAACTGCAATAGCCCACATCACAGCATGCACAACATTGAAAAGGAATAAATTAGCACAAAGTATAGAGAACTCGAATCAGAAAACGTTCATGCTCATATGGGGAAAAAACACAAATTGAATTGTGAATACTAGTTACAAATCTGAACGAGGACAACCAACAAGAAAACTCACAGCAATAAAACAGAGCGAAATTCCAAGTCTCTGGAAAAAGAACAAAGAAATCCAGACTTCCTGACATCCTGAACAATTCCCCAAAGAATGCACAGCCATCACACCCCGAGGTAACAACAAAGAAGCTCGTGGCACATTAATGAAATGAGGATATGCGCACTAAACACTTATGATGGAAGATGCTAATACCAGAAATGTATACATTATTTACAAAAATGCTTCTATCCCATATCGCGTGTCTGCCTCTTTTGACTGTTTCTCTTGGCTATGTTTATCAGACAACTGGTATTTATTAATTAATTAATTTATTTAGAGTTAGGGTTATGCGAGTTATATGAGTGGGAACAGTATGGGGTTAGGTTAACGATAACGAGTAAACGTTAGCGAGTTAACATTAAGTAATAAGTAAATTGCATTTGTCTGTAACATAGCCACGGCAAATAATCAAAAGAGATAGGCACGCGATATGGGATAGAACTACAGAAATTTAAAAAATTCAATTCGGTACATTGTGTGGCCTTTAATAGGTTGTCTCAACCTATTCTTATAGATTTAAAAGTGACATACCTATTTAACGTGCACAATATGCACATAGGAAATACGAGCATATATGATCCTTCTCTAATAGGATACTTCTTCTTCCTCTTCTTCTGCGTTCGTTCTCAAACTCCTGCAGATTAGCAAGATGTAGTCCGGAAAACGGAAAGTGTTGTGCCATGGTTTACAGCATTGCTGCGATATCTGCGCCTTTCGACCTGATACATCCGACTTCAGCATGGCTTTGGGTCACTGACCCTAAATGGGATGGGACAACCAACTCCATCCCATAACCTCCTTAGTCGCCTTTTAAGAAATGCTTAGAATGTAAACAGTGTTGTTATTCTTTGCTCCCCTTTTGGGCCCCGGCAACACACGGGCGTAATAGGATACATACACATTCTCTTGCAGTGATATTCATGGCACGGACACAACCCAGATCCGTGTTACTGAAATACACAACAACCGGATTTAAATAGGAATAAGTAAATAAGTGTTAGACAACGCACACATAATAATAGAAAAGTGGTAGAAACAATAATAATAAAAAGTAAGAACGAAAACAGTAGAAGCTGTTGGATCTTCTCTGATTTTTTTTGGGTAAACATATATAACCAGATTGGTATCATACTTATGGCATGAGTTTAACCAGATTAATATCATACATATGGCATGAGTTTAACCAGATTAATATCATACATATGGCATGAGTTTAACCAGATTAATATCATATATATGGCATCATGCACACCAGAGTGCACAGGCCGGCGCTACATAGCTGGTCGAGCATCAGGGTCAGCGAACCACAGCTGGCCAAGACCCTCAGTACACTTCCACGCAGTGGGCCTGGAAACAGGAGTGCAGCAATCCTGCTGTAGCCTGGCCAAGTACTAGGGATCGAAGATACGGGAATGCCAACCCGGCACAAAAAAATGCTGGCTGAAGACGGATGTGTCAGGTCGAAAGGCACAGATAACGCAGCTTTCTGTAAAACATGACACAACGCAGATCACCCTCATACGTCCTTCTCAGGGCGGTCATCGGAATGCTTTCAGAGGGTCCGCCGCAAGTCGTACGACGAAGAAGAAAATATATATGGCATGAGTTTAACCAGATTAATATCATACATATGTCTTGAGTTTAACGAGATTAATATCATATATATGGCATGAGTTTAACCAGATTAATATCATACATATGTCTTGAGTTTAACGAGATTAATATCATATATATGGCATGAGTTTAACCAGATTACTATCATACATATGTCTTGAGTTTAACGAGATTAATATCATATATATGGCATGAGTTTAACCAGATTACTATCATACATATGTCTTGAGTTTAACGAGATTAATATCATATATATGGCATGAGTTTAACCAGATTACTATCATACATATGTCTTGAGTTTAACGAGATTAATATCATACATATGGCATGAGTTTAACCAAATTACTATCATACATATGTCTTGAGTTTAACGAGATTAATATCATATATATGGCATGAGTTTAACCATATTAATATTATACATATGGCATGAGTTTAACGAGATTAATATCATATATATGGCATGAGTTTAACCAGATTAATATCATACATATGTCTTGAGTTTAACGAGATTAATATCATATATATGGCATAAGTTTAACCATATTAATATTATACATATGGCATGAGTTTAACGAGATTAATATCATATATATGGCATGAGTTTAACCAGATTAATATCATACATATGTCTTGAGTTTAACGAGATTAATATCATATATATGGCATGAGTTTAACCAGATTAATATCATACATATGGCATGAGTTTAATGAGATTAATATCATATATATGGCATGAGTTTAACCAGATTAATATCATACATATGTCTTGAGTTTAACGAGATTAATATCATATATATGGCATGAGTTTAACCAGATTAATATCATACATATGCCATGAGTTTAACCAGATTAATATCATACATATGGCATGAGTTTAACCAGATTAATATCATACATATTGCATTAGTTTGACCAGATTAATATCATACATATGGCATGAGTTTAACCAGATTAATATCATACATATGGCATGAGTTTAACCAGATTACTATCATACATATGTCTTGAGTTTAACGAGATTAATATCATATATATGGCATGAGTTTAACCATATTAACATTATACATATGGCATGAGTTTAACGAGATTAATATCATATATATGGCATGAGTTTAACCAGATTACTATCATACATATGTCTTGAGTTTAACGAGATTAATATCATATATATGGCATGAGTTTAACCATATTAATATTATACATATGGCATGAGTTTAACGAGATTAATATCATATATATGGCATGAGTTTAACCAGATTAATATCATACATATGTCTTGAGTTTAACGAGATTAATATCATATATATGGCATGAGTTTAACCAGATTAATATCATACATATGTCTTGAGTTTAACGAGATTAATATCATATATATGGCATGAGTTTAACCAGATTAATATCATACATATGCCATGAGTTTAACCAGATTAATATCATACATATGGCATGAGTTTAACCAGATTAATATCATACATATGGCATTAGTTTGACCAGATTAATATCATACATATGGCATGAGTTTAACCAGATTAATATCATACATATGGCATGAGTTTAACCAGTTTAATATCATACATATGCCATGAGTTTAACCAGATTATTATCATACATGTGGCATGAGTTTAACCAGATTATTATCATACATATGGCATGAGTTTAACCAGATTAATATCATATATATGGCATGAGTTTAACCTGATTAATATCATACATATGGCATGAGTTTAACCAGATTAATATCATACATATGGCATGAGTTTCGTTTTCCAACTATAGTGCACTAAATTATTGTTTCCTTTGTTCGTTCTATTTTGTGTGACAGAAACTTCCAATTTTCCCCCGAAAGTCTACTATTAATATATATATACAGGCAAAAGTCATTGAAATTTCTTTCTGCTCTACTATTCTTTTTAAAATTCAAAAACATTATATGATACATATAATTTTATTTTCTTCTCTATTCGATCAGGAGTTCTGACTTAATAGAGAGCGTTGAAGAATTTGATGATGCCTTAAGGAAAAACATGAAATATCTCATAAAGTATCTTGATGTTAGGGAAATGCTAATAAACCCGATTTCCTTCAAGGATATTATATCAGGTAAGTTATTGGGTATATTTTCAGTCGGCTTTTTATCAGGAAAGTTAGTAGGTACATTATTAGTTACCTTTATAGCAGGTAAATAAGCGGGTAGATTTTTAGTTAGATTTATATCAGGTAAATTAGTGGGTACATTTTTAGTTAGATTTATATCAGGTAAATTAGCGGGTACATTTTAAGTTAGATTTATATCAGGTAAATTAGCGGGTACATTTTTAGTTAGATTTATATCAGGTAAGTTAGTGGGTAAATGTTTAGTTAGATTTGTATCAGGTAAGTTAGTGGGTAAATGTTTAGTTAGATTTATATCAGGTAAGTTAGTGGGTAAATGTTTAGTTAGATTTATATCAGGTAAGTTAGTAGGTAAATGTTTCGTTAGATTTATATCAGGTACGTTAGTAGGTAAATGTTTAGTTAGATTTATATCAGGTAAGTTAGTGGGTAAATGTTTAGTTAGATTTATATCAGGTAATTAGTGTGTAAATGTTTAGTTAGATTTATATCAGGTAAGTTAGTGTGTAAATGTTTAGTTAGATTTATATCAGATACGTTAATGAGTATATTCTTTAGGTCAGCTTTATATCACGAGTTTGTTTTCTGGACCTTGACAATGGCACTTAGTACTATTAGATCAACCTGGTCAGAAAATAATGTCTTGGCGGACCGGATTTCACCCACCTCTGGTCTATATGGAGTCTATAACTGGTCAATATCAGCGAACATTCAGATTCAATGCTACAGATAACATGCTCAACATAGCATTCGTCTGTAGTGCCTAGATGTACTCGCAGGCATGTCCTTGGTATAGTAAGTAAGTAAAGTAACCCATAGCATTTATTAATGCCGTAGGGGTGTGAGATGTTAGCTATCTCACATTTCACAGGCTCTGCAAATGAGGGCGGTAGCCATCTCCTCTCCCTCGCAGTCTTTACTTCCCGGATTAATCCGGTACCCATTTACGGCTGGGTCGACTTGGAAGCCGTTGCGATCTGAAAACATTTACGCCTCAGCTGGGGAATGAACCCAGGACCACTCATATGCGAAGCGAGTGCGCTAACCACTGTGCTAACGCGGCTCATTATACGATATTCGAGAGAATAAGCATCGTGATATAGGAAATATGTTTGGTATTTTCTATTGTCTATACTAGTCACATTGAAGACTTTTCTCATGCATATCACCAGAATATGAACCTTTATTCTTCTTGTTACATAAGTTATATATTTGCCAGTCGCAGTAGAACATGCTATATACCCATGTGATAGTGCTGATTGATTTAGGATTGATCTATCAGACCACCCATTATGTAATAGTGAACTAACAGCAGATAACATGTGATGACAGCAGATGGCATGTGATGACAGCAGATAACATGTGATGACAGCAGATGACATGTGATGACAGCAGACGACATGTGATGACAGCAAACGACATGTGATGACAGCAGATGGCATGTGATGATAGCAGATAACATGTGATGACAGCAGATGACATGTGATGACAGCAGACGACATGTGATGACAGCAGATGGCATGTGATGATAGCAGATAACATGTGATGACAGCAGATGACATGTGATGACAGCAGATGACATGTGATGACAGCAGATGACATGTGATGACAGCAGACGACATGTGATGACAGCAGATGGCATGTGATGACAGCATATGACATGTGATGACAGCAGATGACATGTGGTGACAGCAGACGACATGTGATGACAGCATCTGACATGTGATGACAGCAGATGACATGTGATGACAGCAGATGACATGTGTTGACAGTAGATGACATGTGATGGTAGCAGATGACATTTGATGACAGCAGATGACATGTGATGACAGCTGACGACATGTGATGACAGCAGATGACATGTGATGACATCAGATGGCATGTGATGACAGCAGATGACATGTGTTGACAGTAGATGACATGTGATGACAGCAGATGACATGTGATGACAGCAGATGACATATGATGACATCAGATGACATGTGATGACAGCAGATGACGTGTGATGTCAACAGATGACATGTGATGACAGCTCACGACATGTGATGACAGCAGATGACATGTGATGACAGCAGATGACATGTTAATATAAGTAAGCCTTTCCTCTTATAGACGCCCCAACGCGCTTCATATCTACAATTATTTTTTTTCCATTGTAGTGCAACATTCAGAGAACACAGCATTGCACATGACACTGGGGGAACTAGTTACCATCTGACCGTGAGTACTACCTGACAACGTGTATATGGTGTCATGGCTATGAAGAGATAGAAGATGCGGTATGGTGAAAAGCATTCCGTGCAGGACGTAACAATTCCTTGGGATAGTCAAGAACCAATCAAACATGTTAGCCTAACACAATTTGGAGATCCCCGATAGGGGGCCGGGGAACTCAGAATCTGGCTACCCCCTCCTATACCAGTCATTATAGCCCAGATGTGTGTTACTATTGACATCTCTAACAGGAAGGAGAACATACAAAGGGAACTGAAACACATTTCTCCATATCTGCATGTTTGGATAAGGTAGAAAAGCCACAAAGCACGTAGTTTGTCTTCTGAGCAGTAGACTTCTCACAATATTACCTAGTGATGTGAATTAAGTATTCTATAAAATGAACTCTAGATCAAGGTATGAACGAGAAATCCCCAATTGCACATAAAATTTAGGAACTACTCGTTCATAATTGCCGAGAATCGTAAAAACAACATATATATTACAGGTTTACAGGTCCACCAATTCAAATATCTAGGTACAATGATTACAGCAGATGACAGAAGTTCAACAGAAATAAGATGCAGAATAGGACAGGCAAAAACAACATTCAGAAAAATGAAAAATATACTGTGTAATAAGACCTTGTCATTAGAGGTGAGAAAGAGAGTAGTGCAGTGTAATATAACCCATATACTAACATATGGGTGCGTGTTTTGAACAATAAACAAACTGGAAAGTGGGAGATTGGAGGCAACAGAGATGTGGTTCTACAGAAGAATGCTAAGAATAACATGGACTGCCAGAAAAACTAATTTAGAGGTGTTAAAAGAGTTAAATGCGAAACGGACCTTAATCAAGAATATAAGAAAAAGGCAATCTTCTTTTTTTGGCCACTTCATGAGACAGGCAGGTTTAGAGAACATAATCACAACAGGCAAGATTGAAGGCACCAGAGACAGAGGGCGACAACGTGAGAAAATATTAGACAGTTTGACAACCTGGCACAGCAAAGAAACAACAACGACTGTGATACATAATACTGTGGACAGAGAGCTGTGGAGAGCCACCCGGTATGGCACCTGATGATGACCTGATGATATGTTGTTCTCTGTAATAAAAAAACAAAACATGCATGTATGTTGTTCTCTGTATGAAATAACAACAAAGATCCCGCAGAATACAGTCGAAAGTTTAATGAGGTAAAATAAAAATTAAAAAACAAAAATTGAGTACTGACATCACAGAATGAGTGTTACGATTTTCCTACACAAATCCACGTGAGAAATCCGAAAATCCGAGAAATCCCTGGAGAACTGTATGCAGTATCCTACGATTGTATATGCGATAATTGAATACATCCGAGGTGGAAGGGAAGACCAAAAACAACAATGAAAAAAACTATCGAAAAATAAATCAAAGTTGGTATAAAAACGAACAATCTGGAAAAATACTGGCAGTTGATCGACAAGGATGGAGAACTATGATATCTGCCCTATGTGCACGGGTTGGCACAAGAGGAAAATTATGATGAATCTCTGGGCATCCCCGAGGAGCTTCTTCGCTTTTCGTATATTGCAAAGGTATTCATGCTGAGAGTTCCCGTTAATCATCTCCAACTACGATGCCGAAATCGGATGTGCTAGGCCTACAAGGCGCATAACGGTGGCACAACGTAATCACGCTCCCGGCGGAAATCGCACGGATATCCGTGATGTAAAAATGGAGCGAACGCAAAACAAAAACAAACAAACAATCTCCAACTACAATCGTCCTGTGCATTACAAACTCTTTCAAACTTTCCAGAACATTTTGTCCACCTGGTGTTCCATTTAATATACTGTTTTTAAAAAATATTTTGGAGTTACTTTTATAAAAGATATTCGCTATTGGTTATCATTCAACAATTAGACTGTGTCCACCTCGTCATTAACTTCTCGTGGTTACCTGAATTGCACTCACTTCATGATGTGTGAGGTCATGAAACAGGTCACGGTAAAACAAAAATTATTGGCAATAACTCATGACAAGTTCATGAGAATCTGGTGAAACTTACTGAACACATACCTCTCTGACTATAATATTGAATGTCTTTATAACGGATTGACGGTCATCGAATAAATTCAGTTGAACATTTAATGCTGAAGTGTGGCTCATCTCACTACAGAACAACGATAATCATCATTGAACAGTTGTAGACTGAACAATGACAAAGTGTAGTGGTCAGACAATTTACTCACCATTAGTCGCCTTTGGGACGATTTCAAATACTGTCTCAGTTGCAGACCGACAGCGCAGTGTAAGACCCAGAGTCACAACTCCTGCAGAAGACCACTTCATACGGCTGCGTCATCCCAGGAATCGATTTACATCTGTTTTCTCTACAATTCACTCATTGCCAGCAGCTCGTCAAATTTCAGATAAAAATGTCAGGAACAGGCTTCACGACGCTGGTCTTTGGGCTAGAATACCCTACTGTTCTTACGGTCCAGCATCACCAGAACCGACTGCAGTGAGCGAGCCAGCATCGTCAATGGACCGTTGTAAATGACTGAAGACGTGTTTAGTTTAGTGATGATTTTTTTTTTACTCCACCGACACGATAGACGGAGAAGTATTTACCGCAAAGCAGTGAGAGCTACGCCTAGAACAGCGTTGATGAGGCTCATCCATATGGTGATACAGGTGTACTGATGTGGGGAGTGGGTGATACAGGTGTACTGATGTGGGGAGTGGGTGATAAACTTCATGGGAAGAAGTGACCTGGTGCAAAATGAAGGAAGCATGAATGCTTAACGATATGTCGTTGAAATTGTTCGTCCTTCCGTCTTTCAAATATTGGCTGCACGAGGGTCTATTTTATAAAATCAGGATAACGCTCTAAATCTTGTGCCACAACTCACGACCCAGTTCCTTGCTGACAATAACGTCCACACCATTCCGTGGCCAGCCATGTCATCAGAAATGACTACCATAGAACACTTATTGGATGAATCCGGTAGACGACTCCGCAAGCGAAACGTTGCTCCAATCAATCTCCGACAGTTGTATCTTGCACTTCGGTAAGAGTGGGTAGCCATCCCACAGCAACAGATTCAACGGCTAATCGGATCCATGACAAGGAGATGTCGTTCTCTTATAGAGGCCAGAGGAGGCAATACACCTTACTGAAACGGAGGTCTTAGTCGCAAAGAATAGAAGGCCAAACCAAATTTAATGAACATCATTTCATTGTTAAAGTCTGTAAGATTCTTCATGTCAAGATTGAAACATTAATTCCGTGAAATACAATTTTGGTACGCGTTTGAAATTTTGTGTTAATAATGTAATAATGATTATCTTTTTTTTTAAAACCAGTATATACAAGCATAATTAGTAAATTAACAATGCCCTCTATGTCGATTGCTATTTATATTGACACCGTGCTCTCGACGCCAGTCTATTGACTCTTCTCAACTCCAGCGTGATCTGTGAAAAAACATCCATGTCTGTCCCTGTGTATCTTTGAAACCCCAATATGCTATAACTATGCTATTCGTGACGTAGTAATATATTCTGAATTGAGGATCATGGATTGAAAGTCTAACACAATAACATCACTGGTTTGTTACAGTATCCGAGATCGATTTTTATCATCGATTTAATCGATGACCGTAACTTCATCGATTTCCATTCTCATATTAGAGGTTGTAAATCTGTTAAATATTCCCAAGATGGATTCGTAATAATGGCCATTCTTGAGCACTTTGATATTCCATTATCGATAATGTACATGAATATTTCCTATACTTTTTTTTTTCAGAAGACGCCCAGGGAATGATCTTGAACGTCTACTCCACCAGCAGAAAGGACGAGGCGGCTAGGATGTTTTTGAATAAATTATTACAATCTGAGGATCCGACCAAATGGAGTGTATTCAAGGATATTATGAAACGAAGAGAAAGTACGGTATCTTGGTTCTTTGTCAATCTATCATTGTTTTCATTGTTGACATGGTCTTTAAGTCTCACAATAAATGCAAATGATTACATGTGAAATGAAGTGTCCGAGAAAAGCTGCAATGGTTACTAAATAAAATAAATGAATAAATTAGGAAAAGAGTTGGTATAATATCATGTATTAAACATATCGAAAGACAACAAGTAAAATGGTTTGTTCACCTTATGAGAATGAAACCAAAACAAATACTAATAAGACTATTTAACAAATAAATATCCGGTCATAAGACAAAGGTAGACCAAGAAAACGGTGGATAGAAAACGGTGGATAGAAAATGTCAAAATAATCTTGAACAAACATGGACTTAATGCAACCACTGCGACACATCTGGTCTTGGAAAGACAGCTGAAGGTTCCACCCATATGCTTAATGGCAAGTGGAGATACTATTAACCATCATTCACCTGAGGACAGACAATAGACAATAATCAATTGTTCTCAGTTGTCATTTATTCTGCTTGTGGGCGTATGTGGCTATGTCGTTAGGACGCACGACAGCAGAAACAAATTGACCGTGGTTAGTTTTGATGTAAGTACTGGACCAATTCTCTCTTACGCCTGGCCTACTAGCGATATGGTTACAGACAAATCCATCGTTTAGTGGAAGTGGGAAACAAACGTAACGTGTTACTTATCATCGCTGAAGTCTGATGTGTCGCGCCATTATTGCAAAGTAAACGACAGTACAACACGTTTCTGTTCTCCGGATTACATCCTTATGTTCTCCAGTAAGATCATTGTCTTGCCATAAGAAAAATTCAATCAGTGGGAGTTTGAGAACGAACACAAAACTTGGCATCTGCTTTATCATCACAAATCAGTTGTTACTTGTTACTTTATTTGTGTGAACTCTTATATTATTTCTTCTATCCTTTTTTGTTTGCCTTGCCTTGCAACGCCTGATATAGAAGATATCGCTGGCGCTTTCTCTCCTGTCTTCCTTATATATGTAACATTCAATGCCTCAGATATTTCATCAAAGTATTTAAAGATGTCTAGTGTTCTTTCAATCTTAAATTTGAGATCTAAGACCTTCAATCTAAGACCTTCAATCTAAGACCTTCAATCTAAGACCTTCAATCTATGACTTTCAATCTAAGACCTTCAATCTAAGACCTTCAATCTATGACATTCAATCTAAGACCTTCAATCTAAGACCTTCAATCTAAGACCTTCAATCTAAGACCTTCAATCTCAGATCTTCAATCTAAGACCTTTAATCTAAGACCTTCAATCTAAGACCTTCAATCTAAGACCTTCAATCTAAGACCTTCAATCTAAGACCTTCAATCTAAGACCTTCAATCTAAGACCTTCAATCTCCGACCTTCAATCTAAGATCTTCAATCTAAGACCTTCAATCTAAGACCTTTAATCTAAGACCTTCAATCTAAGACCTTCAATCTAAGACCTTTAATCTAAGACCTGATATCTAAGACCTTCAATCTAAAACCTTCAATCTTAGACGTTCAATCTAAGACCTTCAATCTAAGACCTTCAATCTAAGACCTTCAATCTAAGACCTTCAATCTGAGTTTACTTGCATTCTATTGAAATATGTCTACTTTTTAGTGGAATCTTTACTAGTATTAAAACATATCCTGTTTTAACTGAAATAATTAACGATTTGTTTTAAATTAGTTTTAATGAAATCTTAACTCGTTGGAGAGAGAAGCATTTTACACACTTTCAGATTACCAACAGACATCATGCCACAGTCAGATTACCAACAGACACCATGCCACAGTCAGATTACCAACAGACATCATGCCACAGTCAGATTACCAACAGACCTCATGCCACAGATGACACATAGACATCACGGCTATAAAGTCAGAGGTAGACCATGTAAAAGACGGATCACATAAATGAAAGAGACCGCGGAACAAACTTACAAACAAGCTCTGTAGAAATCCCTTCTACCGGTGACACAGTAAGAAAAATAAGAACCACAACCTATAGATAGATAGATAGTAAACTGTGGTGTGTATATTTGAAAAATGTGTGTGTTTCTACGACACGTTGATAACCTGCACTGTTTCCCCAGCTCAGCGGACTTCTATCGCGAGTTTAATACCAGGTGCCGTACCGACTGATATAGGCAATCATGGATCCCAACTGAATATTTCCAGTATCATTTGTCAGGATTGTTCACTTGGTTGACTCTGTGTCATGCCTCGATCTGTTTTCCCTTGACAACTATGCTCTGCAGTCCTCCCTTTCTCATAACATGACCAACAAATAACAAGTGTCTAATGATACTAACTAACCCCAGTTTCGCATTTCAATTTCACCATCTGTCTCACGCCGAAGTCGGATGTGTCAAAACAGGGGTGCAAAAAAGGCGACACAACACATATACCTTCTCTGAACTACATCCTGTTAGAAATCTTGTAGGACCATTGTCCAGCTATGATGATGATGATGTTCGTCCGTCGTGATCGACAATGACCAAAAACTCAACCATAATAATAATAACAATAAATAATAAAATAATAAAGTTAATAGTGCGTTTTTAAATGACTAGCAAGTCCAATGCGCGCACAAAATGTTCTTTTACAGAATTGACAACAATAGAAGGTATCTGTGTGAGGTTGAGATGTTATTTCTTTTCTACGTGTCCGCTTCTGTCTTGCAGGTTCTTGTCTGAATTCTTCCGCCGCTAGTGCTCCCGTTCTAATGCTGTAACGCCATGCTGTTCTATCCTGAGCGAGGCTCTCCCAAGCGCCTACGTCAATGTTAAGATGTTTCAAGGATGACTTGGGCGTGTCTTTGAAACGCTTTTTCTATCCACCCGCTTTTCGAAATCCTGCCTTGAGTTCTCCATAATATATTTGTTTTGGCAAACGCGAGTTCTCCATACGCACAAGATGGCCTGCCCAGCGTGCCTGCGCCTTCATATGCCCAGCTATAAGAGAGATCCAGCGGGAGTTTGAGAACGAACGCAAAAAGAAAAAAAAAGAAACGATTATCCCTTCTTATTTTTTCTAACTGCCCATGGTACTCTCAACATTCTTCTATAGAACCTAATCTCAGCATTCTTCTATAGAACCTAATCTCAACATTCTTCTATAGAACCTAATCTCAGCATTCTTCTATAGAACCTAATCTCTGTTGTCCATGGTACTCTCAGCATTCTTCTATAGAACCAAATCTCTGTTGTCCATGGTACTCAGCATTCTTCTATAGAACCTAATCTCTGTTGGCCATGGTACTCTCAGCATTCTTCTATAGAACCTAATCTCTGTTGTCCATTGTACTCTCAGCATTCTTCTATAGAACCAAATCTCTGTTGTCCATGGTACTCAGCATTCTTCTATAGAACCTAATCTCTGTTGTCCATGGTACTCTCAGCATTCTTCTATAGAACCTAATCTCTGTTGTCCATGGTACTCTCAGCATTCTTCTATAGAACCAAATCTCTGTTGTCCATGGTACTCAGCATTCTTCTATAGAACCTAATCTCTGTTGGCCATGGTACTCTCAGCATTCTTCTATAGAACCTAATCTCTGTTGGCCATGGTACTCACAGCATTCTTCTATAGAACCTAATCTCTGTTGTCCATGGTACTCTCAGCATTCTTCTATAGAACCAAATCTCTGTTGTCCATGGTACTCAGCATTCTTCTATAGAACCTAATCTCTGTTGTCCATGGTACTCTCAGCATTCTTCTATAGAACCTAATCTCTGTTGTCCATGGTACTCTCAGCATTCTTCTAGAGAACCTAATCTCTGTTGTCCATGGTGCTCTCAGCATTCTTCTATAGAACCTAATCTCTGTTGTCCATGGTACTCTCAGCATTCTTCTATAGAACCTAATCTCTGTTGTCCATGGTACTCTCAGCATTCTTCTATAGAACCTAATCTCTGTTGTCCATGGTACTCTCATCATTCTTCTATAGAACCTAATCTCTGTTGTCCATGGTACTCTCAGCATTCTTCTATAGAACCTAATCTCGGTTGTCCGTGGTACTCAGCATTCTTCTATAGAACCTAATCTCTGTTGTCCATGGTACTCTCAGCATACTTCTATAAATCATAATCTCTGTTGTCCATGGTACTCAGATCCAAGGCTCGCATCCATATGTTAGCAGATCCAAGGCTCGCATCCATATGTTAGCAGATCCAAGACTCGCATCCATATGTTAGTAGACTCAAGACTCGCACCCATATGTTAGTAGACCCAAGACTCGCATCCATATGTTAGTAGACCCAAGACTCGCATCCATATCTTAGCAGATCCAAGATTGGCATCCATATGTTAGCAGATCTAAGACTCCCATCTACATGTTAAAATCTGTGTTAGGTTGAGTTAAAATCTGTGTTAGGTTGAGTTAAAATCTGTGTTAGGTTGAGTTAAAATCTGTGTTAGGTTGAGTTAAAATCTGTGTTAGGTTGAGTTAAAATATTGAAACGCTTGCTTCTAGTTTTCCATTGTCATAAGTAAATCTGGATCAGATGTACTAATACTCGTTATGAATTTTTCATAATCAATTACCTACATTTCAGGGCCGTAGATATGAACCCCCACACTACCTTTTCTACGGTCCTGCTATTATTTATGTTGATTTAATGTAAAAACACTGGGAGAGAGGCGTACCTGATGAGATAAAATCCTAAGACATCAACCTCCTAGGGATTGAAAGTCTAGAGTATCATCTTCAGACTTCGCACACAACACGTACAGATTAAGAATCATCTGAACAGAACAGAACGCAATCACAACTACTACAGGGTGCCCGCTGTGTATTCATCTCTACAAAACTGTCGACCACCAACTTATAAATGTCTAGCACTGGATGACGTTAGGATAATGCTTCTCCCTGTTAGGCCAGATAAATGGAACACCCTATATGGAACAAATCAACAGCTCACATACACATGCATATATCACACAACGGTATTGGCTCAAATGGCTTGAATCTATGGGTCGCTGGATCACCAACCAACCAATATAGAAACTAATTAAAACAATGGAAATATATTTAGTAGTAAGGACTTTCCCGCCGATATTATTATTTTTACATTATACTGTTATATTTAAAAACAATATATTTCTGAGTAGGCCTATATATTATTTGGAAACTGGAATTAGCGCCTATCTATCTTATTACTTCCCTTAGTTAAGTTTATCAGTTTATGTAGAAACACTGATAAACTTTAATTAATTAAATTAACATTTATTAATTTAAATATAAATATATTTAGGGTTAGGGTTATACTTAATTATGTAAAATATAACTGACCTTAACCCTTTATCCTAACCCTAACCCTAAAAAATGAATATTTAAACTAATCATTGATTAATTATTGATATCATATTTTCATTAATTAACCATAAAATATGCAGGTAGGAATTAATTTCAAACAAGAACCATTATTTATTTGAACCGGGACTTCGTCTTACACATTTGGGGGGGGGGGGAAGGGGGGGGGCTGATCTCACAAAGATTAAGTAACACTGTGTTAGTCAAACTACCTGTACAGAATTGATTCCCTACTGGAAGTAATGTGGAGGAATGGGAAACTAAACATATCAAAAACATTGAGCTCTTCTGACAAAAAGCTACGCTTTAGCGTTGTGAAGTGTAACATTTCAAGTGTCGCTTAACAGCTCTGAACAGGAAATGGCTTGATGGGGTAACACGGGGCAAATATTAAAGCGAACAAAAATATGTATAAGTGTTACAGTCTCGTTGTTAGGTTGTTTTATTGACTTATGTAGGTAACACACCTTATTTTTGTTCATTTTGATATTTGCCCTGTGTTACCCCAGCCACACATTTATAGAATAGTGAGACGGACACTATCTCACCTCTTTGTACGATATTTCATATAAAACCCGTAGCCATCGCCGGTAAGGGGATACGAGAAGAATAAAAACAATCCTTCATAAGTGATGATTTTGATTATAACGGTGCTAATTGTTGGTCAATACGTATATACATTGTGTCACCTGCTAATGCTGACCAACGAAATTCACGGAGATAATAAAAACACGACGTATGAAAGCTTGTTTTGGTTTTGCCTATAGGCCTTTACTGTCAATAATCATCATCAAGTGCTGTCTCCGCAACGAAGGTTGACTGCAATAGACCTTCAACATCCCCTGTCTCTTGTTTTGGTGGTGCACTCTGCTAGACTGTAACCTGTCCATCATGTGATGTTACTCCACCAATTGTATCTCTGTCTACCTTTTGCTAGATTCCCTTCGACTTTATCCTTGAGCAAGGTCTCCAACAAGGTGTCTTTAATGTGTCCAGAATATTTTATTTTCTTGCTCTTTATTTCCTTTAATAATTATTTCTTCATATTAAGTGTTATTATGACCTCTGTTTGTTTTCTTCTCTTTCCATGATGTTCTACCTCCCTATTCTTCTATATATCCACCTCAATTACTGCCAATATGGACCATAAAACCTTACATTTCTTCTGACTCGTTATGCTTATACGGTTTTTTCAGCCCACCTTTAACATATTTAGAAGTTACAATTCGACATCGCATGTGTGACGATTTGTTCAACTTTACCGAAGAAAACTGTTAAAGCTAACCTGTATATTCTTCTTCTTCTTTCGTTCGCTAATAATGTCTATATCTGCAGTGTTGTTTCTTGTATATATTGGACAGTGTTTTCCATTTCTTGTTTTGTACCATAAAGTTTAACATTCATTGGTGTATCAGAAGGCCAGTATGTGCATCTTAATGTGTCGTAGTTTCCACATTCTTGAAGGATATGTTCTGAAGTCTGGTTGACTTGTCCACAATTACACTTTGCTGTTGTGCCAATTTTAAATTGTGTATGTAATATTGTTTGCGTGCTCCTCTTGGTATTGCTTCCTTGGCAGCTTGATGAATACATTTATTGAACTCTTTGACTATGATGTTTATGTCTTTTCCTTCCATATCTATTTGTCCAGCTAAAACACTACTGCGGTGTTTAAATAGTCCCCACTTTGCTTTTTTATAATTCCATCTTGGAAGGCTACATGCATTTCCTGTGAGTTCATTTTTAATACTAAGGAGGACTGGTCGATGGTCGCTACCTCTAAGTTGCTTCCCCACTGTTCTATTGATTTCCCAGTTTAGGTCTGCTGAGTACAATGCCAAGTCTGGCGTGGAAGTGGTTTGCCATGCTCTTGAATAGTATGTTGGAGGATCTTTTGGCGTATTAAGCAATAGAAGACATTTATCGTCTTGCCAGCTTTCAAGTTCTTCTCCTCTTTTATCCATGTGGTCATAACCCCAGCTTTGTGAGTGACTATTAAAATCTCCACATACTATCAGTCTTCCTCTGTACGGTATTGTGTCCAGGGAAAGGGACTGGTCATTTGGACAATAATAATTTAGTAGGTTGAAGTCTGTGTTCTTGGTCTTTAGTTGAAGGACCTGATATTCTGCTCCTTCCATGTATAGCTCAGTTTGATGTGCGTTGATATTATTTTTGACTAGAGTTAGTATACCTCCTTTTCTTCTGTCTATTCGATCAGCTATAAAGCACTGATAACCTGCAATTTTAAAGGCTACATCTTTGCTGTGGTGTGTCTCTTGTATGCAACAAATGTTGACCTGTTCCTTAAGAAGGGTGTTTTCTAATTCTAATTTCTTGCTAAAGCCATCTTTTTTGCTATTTACACCCTCAGCATTCCAGTGCATTATTGTAAGTGATGTCTCATTGGTTGGTAATATTTGTTGGTCAGTGATATTACTCTTGTGCCTCCTGGCTCCACAAGGCAATCGAAGAGGATCTCCAGTCGTATGGGGTGGGCCCTTTCGAGGTATAGGGCCCGATGCTACTCCTGCCTGGTGAGTCGTCACAGGGTTAGCACCATAACGGGGTAATGCAGATATAGACATTCATGTGCGATAATGCATGACATTCTGATTGTTGCGGTGCGCCTTCTGGCCAAATGTCGCTGACTTCAGCACCTTTACTTGCTAGGCAAGACTGTGGCCCTGCCCGAATGTGGGAGGGCCCGGCCAGTCTTAGTTTCCAGCCTCTGCTGGCTGGACTAAGCACCATCTCCACGCCAAGGAGCTGGCCTCGATGGGGAACCTGTATATGTTTTCATGGTAGCAAATGTAGAATCTTGTTTCATTGTCTTAATCTTATTCTGCTGCGTTCGTTCTCAAACTCCTGCAGATTAACAAGATGCAGTCCGGATAATAAATGCGTTGTGTCATAATTTATATCGTGACTATAATAGCTGCGCCTCCCGGCCCGGCACATGCGACTTCAGCACTTCGGATTCTGGTTAGATTTGGTCCTCTTTTAGAAAAGGACAACCGAGTGCGCACACATTCTTGTTTAATACTCATTAATGTTAAATGAGTGTTTATATTTGTCATTGGATTATATTTGTTATTAATTTTTCATGTCAGTCAATAATGTTTCACTTTGGCGGCGGCGAGGTGGGGGTGGGGGGTGCTGGAGGGGAGTGCAGAGAGGCTGCTTGAGGCGTGTGTGATATGAACCGCATGCCCTTTCTTTCGTCAGTCATGTGCAGGGTGATTTTTGTAAATTACCTTTCGATAGAAAGAACACAATTCTTACCGGAAGTCGAACCATGCACCTCACGGTTGTGAGACCAGCTCTCTAACCTCTCAACCATGCGCCAGACTATAGACCCATTACCTGTCGTCTACCTTTAATATTGTTCTTCTATCTAGGTGTGGATTTAGTTCAAGATATTCTATACAAGGGAGAGACAGAATCGTTGATAACTCACGACACACAACACGCGCGCATTGAACTTCAGAGAGGAGTTCTGATTGATAGGGTAACTGCTGATATATTAAGTCTTCGACTTTACGAGATTCAATTGCTTAGCCTACAGGAACATGAAGAGGTAAGTGCTGGAGATGGTCGTATTATGAAAATGAAAGAATGAATATGAGGTATTTAATGTTTCATTTTTGTCAAGATTGGTGCTTCTTCTTCTTCTGTGTTCTTTCTCAAACTCCTGTCAATTATTAGGATTTAATCTGTATAATTTAGTGGGATATGTCACGGTATATAGCTTACATGTGATATCTGCACCAATATATCCGACTTCAGCATGACTTCCTGGTCAGTTTGATCAGCACTATGGAAAGAGACAGTTAACTTATCACCAAATTTCCTTAGTTACCGCTTGCTTTAGCATCTTGCTATTTACTAAACTAAATCCTCTATTTCCATTCAAAAATTCTTGAGACTAACGGGAATTGAACCAGTCCGTTCTACGGCACCAAATCGCCTAGCAACAATTGCACACGCGTTCTTCCGTACTTGACTAACCGCATCTCCAATAAAGATGCGATTTCATCAAGCCATTCAAACCGTGCACACAAAGTCACCCGAACGGACCAATCGAGACAAGGACTATTACAACAACAACAAACATCCCGTACAGGTATTGAAATATCCTCAGTAACAACAAACATATAACATAATATCCGTATTAGTTATACAAGGACCGATAGGTCTTCTTGTAAACATAAGTCTCAAGAATTTTAAAAAAAATTGTCCTCTGGCTTCCTACTTAAATTTATTTCCATTCAACCTAAGATTAAGTCTAATTTATCACATATATTTTCTTCGTCCATACATACAAGACGAAATACGTGCGTCACAGAAAGGGTCGTTGGTTAACGTGCATGAACGGAATTTAGAGTACAGTGTTTACCAAGTCTTTCTCCATGAAACTCCTGCAAGTACATCTGACACACTGTCACTCACATTGACCGATGAGACAAACCATTTGTGGCTTTCAGTCGCAAGCCAATGCTAAGCGCGGGAAAAAAATCCGAGATGCCAAGATACGGGACACTTCTAAAGATCAGTGCGCAAAACGATCCAGGAGAAGGACTTGTTTTCTAGCTATACTAGTGAGAACTGATTAACAACGGGAAATCGCGAGGGGAGAAACCCCTTAAGTGTGATTCGTGACCAACGTTTATACAAGAACTTTTTCCTAATTGGAAAGTTCAAGGAGAGTCACGTCATGTCAACAACCAGCCATCGGGGATGAAGATAACTCTTCATGTACTAAGCCGCTGCAACTATTATTTGAGGTGGGCTGTTGACTCCCTTGATGTCTTTACCTCACGTAACACATGCGCCAGGTGCTCATTTACAGCTGAGTCGACTGGAGGAGTGGTCGTGTCAAGCAATAAATCACAACCCGGATTTATTGTTTTGTTTAGACGTGGTTTCGAGCAAGCAAGCTCACTATCAACTAGACTACATCGCTCGTCCATTGGAAGATAGTTTTCTAAAACGACCCATTTCATTTTCCCGTGATTTCCATTGGCTGTCGCTACAAAGTATAATCATGGTGACCAATGACAATAACGGGAAAAGTTAAATGCGTCATTTTTAGAAAGCGGTTTTTTTCCACTTAGCCACTCGTCTTATATTGTCAATAAACTCGTGTGATTAGATGCCTGCTCACTTCATGTAACTAGATTTTCTTGATTTTAGCGTGACATTCTGTAACATAATGCATATTGTGTATGGGAAATCAAGCCTTCAAAATCGACATATTTTATAATTCTCTTGATTGTCATTGGCTGTCGACAAAAAAAGTATTAATGACAGTGACCAATGAAACTTCGCTAATAGTTACATGTCGCTTGTTTTTCCTTAAGCTCGTGTGTCTTTTAATGTCGATTGTAACTGTTTTAGTCACAAATATTCTTGTCTTGTTTATGTACTTGCTACACGCATGCGGTTGCGTCTGTGGGTCTCACCAATTGCCCACTAGACAAACCACCCATGCAACAGAAAACTTTGGTAGATGACATGTCGTTATATTGAGGCTCTCTTATGGAAGCTTTGCAGCATGTCATCTATATATTTATAGACCCCCTCTAAATAGAAGGTTCATTCAATATACATTGCACTAAGTCGAAAGCTGAAGTCTTATGGGTATGAAAGAAAGGTCAGAAAAAAAACTATCCCACAGCACATAGGAAGTGAGAGCTAATAGCTCTCACTTCCTAGGGTTCTCAAACAAACAAATAATATATCTCATTTCCTAGGGTTCTCAAACAAACAAATAATATACTAGTTATAAGGTTATATGTTTATCAGTTATCTACAGATAAATAAATGAAGCTTTTGGAAAATTGTCACCATAAAGATACCCCATTTATGCCACCATATTAAGAAAACTCGAGGAATTGTTATGCAATTACAATTGTTATTGTTAGTTGAAGGGACGCGAAATTGGAACACATTATGACACTTATGTCTTTTTCTTCTTCGTTTGTTATCATGCTCCTGAGGATTAGCAGGATGTAGTCCGGAGAACGAAATGCAGTGTGGTTTCGTTTACGGAGTAGCTGTGATATCTGCGTCTTTCGATCTGTGACATCTGCACCTTTCCAAAATACAGCATGGCATCTCAGTCACTTAGACCCTATATGGGGGTGGGGTTACCAATCCTCCCAAATACTCCTTATTCGAATCTAACGACATGTATGGAAGGTAGCCAGTGTTGCTATCGGCACTATAAAGGCAATGTTGTCCTTTACTCGTCACGCTTTATAGTGTGTTCTTGACACATGCCTTTTGGTTGAAACGTCGATTTGTGTGTGTATATGTGTTATTTTATTCGTGTTTCCAGTGATTCTCAAACTTTATTACCTGTATTTTCAGTGTTCGCCTATCGGATCATATTTTTGTGCAGTTATGCCTAATATTAATATTCTGAATTCACTCACGAGTCATGGTATAAGTTTTTCTTTTGAAATAACTAAAATCGCAGCGTGAAATTTCCAGAAATAGACTATATACCCTTTACCACTTGAGGACATCATACACAAATGAATGTCCATGTGGATTCGGAACACATACTTCAGGATTGTCCAACATACAAAGAGCAGAGGCAGCAGACTTGGCCACATGACACAATTTTGATACAAAAGCCTTGGGGCAGCTGCTCTAACCTGGCGAAGACAGAGAATTTTCCCTGACCACAGGTCTGACAACATAACATGACCGCAGATGTTGAACGCAGAAGAAGAAGAAGAATATGTATGAATCAGTAGAGGAGTTATCAACCAACAAAAATATAAATACAGTTACTATTGTCTATCCTCGGGTGGACGATGGTCAGAATATCCACACTTGCCGTTAAGTGCAGTGGTGGTGACTGAAAGATTTAGTAGTCTATCCAAGGACAGATGTGCCATTGGCTGCGTTGAATCCGTATTTGTGCAGGGTTGTCTTTATATTATCCATCCATATTTTTCTATGTCTTCATTTGGCCTTTTATCCGGATCTTTTTATGTTATATAATCTTGTCGGTAGTTGCTTATGGTAAATTATCATAAAATGTCCAAACAATTGTGTTTGTTGTTTCTCGATGTATTCTATGCATTGTCTTATATCGATTCTTTTTTTCTCCTGATTTCATAACTTCCGCATGTCTTATTTTGTCTAGTTTGGTCATTCATGCGGTTTTTATTAGGCATTTTATCTCACATGTTGTAAGTATTCTCTAATGGTCTGCTGTCAATGTCCATGTTTGGCCATTATAGCAAAGTATTGGCATACAAATTATAAACAAAACAGCTACCAAACGCTGACAGACGTACTGAATAAAAAATTGTAGAATATATACACTTGTCATAATTTTAATGATGATAATCTGACAACAAATTAATTAACTAATTAATTCCCACATATTTTTGGTTTTACAGGTTTTAGCAACTTCTCAACAGAGGGGTAACTCTGCGGCGAATTTTCAAATTCTCAGTATGATACAACGAAGAAAAAATTTCTATAACAAATTTTTATCAATCCTCTGGGATTTGGGGTATCGAAATGTGGTTAGAGAGGTCGATCCTGATTACGCTGTTAGTAAGTATCGAATCAATATTAGATCCTGATTACGTTGCTATTAAGTATTGAATCAATATTTGATCCTGATTACG